>JAJTUV010003415.1:0-58964 GCA_021653895.1 Mastomys natalensis | reverse complement strand
TGAAGCGCCCACGCCAGCATCCAGGCCTGCAGATTAAGGCTGACTGTGCTTCAGGATCCTTGTCGTAGATTAGCTGCCCACAGCTCCAGTATTCACTCCTTTGGTCCAAAGAGTATTCCATAGCAAGGCTTGTGGCAGTAGGGCTGGCCATCGTGCTCAGCATGCCCGCCTGGAGTCAGCGTCTTGGAGAGCGCTCACAGCGCAAGCAGGGCCGGTGCCAGTCCTTGCCCAGGGAGGTCACCTTCTCAGCGAAGTACACTCTCTTGTTGCATCGAGGACATATGTTGGGTTCCCCAGTGAATGTGGTGACACTAGAGGCTTTGCTGGGAGGGGGCCCGCTGGTCTTCCGCTCCTCAGTTCGCACCACAGGGACCTCGATGGGGCCAGTGACCTGAGGGGCCTCCGTCGAAGGCTTCTCGTAGATGTAGGAACCAGCGCCCCGATATTCACGCCTTTGGGTCCAAACAGTGTGGCATAACAGGGCTTGTGACAGAAGGGCTTCCCATCATGCTCAGCGTGGCCGCCGGGGGTCAGTGTCTTGTTGCAGCGCTCACACTTGAGACAGAACTTGTGCCAGTCCTTGCCCAGGGAACTCACCTTCTCGGCGAAGTACACGGTCTTGTCACACTTGGGACACTTGGAGGCCATGGTCGGTGCGCTCGGTCGGTCCGCGCCCTCCTCACTCTCACTTCTAGCCTGTGAACCAGAGGTAGTGGGAAATGAAGGTTAATAGGAAAGGGGGTTGTGGATTTGTATAGAACTAGTTCCTTGGGGCTATTCCACTCTTTGTTGTCAAGACACCAGGAGTTCAGTCCAAGAGTAAAAACAAATTAGTAGTGATTCCATGGTTCAGCAAAAACAACAAGGCTTTGCCAAGTCTGTGAAACTGGCCAGAATCAGCCGGTATTCTTAACCATGAGAAGTTCTTTGGCATGTTTCTCTCTAGGAATTCAAAACCAGCTAAGACCATCAAAGACCAGTGAAGTGTTGCACCATGTAGCAATGCAAGAGTGTCCTCTCATTGTCTGTGGGGTTCTTTTTACATTCTAAAATCAGCAGGCCGTCTCAACAGTCGGTTTTCAGCAAAATATCTCCTGTTCTCTCAGCAGACAGCTTCCAGAGAATATCATGTGACACAACTTAGTTTTTAAAGAAGCCAGAACTTCACTTCACCCATGCATTTCCAAGACTTGTCATTTGTGTGGTTTCTGGCTATTCAGGCAGTGTAAGGTATTCTCATGGTATGGTCTCAGGTTAAACTAAACATTCATTGGACATTCTGTGTCCAGTGAATTATGTTCTGTGCCACCATGCTCCAACATATCTTGTAGGTGGAGGGTTTTAAGTTTTAGCTGGGCTGGTCTCTAAGATTCTCTTTCCATGGCCTGTAGAGCACCTTCTCGCCACACAGAGAATAGAGCATAAGGGGAAGGCTCCAAGCCTGTGTGCATTCGACCTCAGGAAAATGGAAATTGTTTCTGAGCAATGGGCACCACTTTCAGTTTTCAGAAAGTAAACTTTTGTATTGTGGATAGTCCTGGCCTTGAATTTTGATGCTAATTCCACTTTCCTGGGAGGGGCTGCAGAGGAGAGTGGGCTGCAGGTGACTTCTATGAACCTTCTGCCCACCTTAATTTGTAAAATAAAGGCTAGAGCCAGTGATTGGGCTGAGAAGGGGAGGTGGAGAAATAAAGGTTGGTAGGAAGAGGGGGTGGAGGGTGACAGAGGAGGAAGACAATGGAGGAGGAAGACTATGGAGGAGCAGGAGGTGGAAGGACAAGGGCTGACTTGGAAAACCTGCAAGGTCTCAAGCTTATAAGGGTCTCATAGCTAGGGAATAGAGAAGTGTAGTGGTGAATCTGCCCAACCCAGGCGTGCAGCTTAGATTCTTAATTATTGTGTTTTCTTTGACCATCTTATTTGGGTTAGAGAATTACCGCAACACTTTTGTCCTAGCAACAGCCTGATTTGCTTGTGTTCCCCACATCCCCTCCTCGGCCAACAACTCAACTGAATGTCACTCAGTCCTACCTCCGGAAGTCCTGCTTGTCTGTAAAAGATAGCCAGTTCAGACATCATCTCCTCTATTACCAGGAGTCCTCTCTAGGGTCACCGTCATAGATTTCAAGAAATTGCCACAGAACTAGGTTTACACAATAGCCTCCAAATTCTTCCTAATTTCAGCAGTATCTCCCTACAACTTCCTCTCTACATGTTCCCCATTCTGACCCCTCCTGCTCCTGTGCAAACCCATACCCAGTCTACTCACGAATCTATTCTATTTCCCATTTCCAAGAAGATCCATGCTCTTCCCTCTTCTTTACCTAATATTGCTGTATCTGTGGGCTTTTAGATCAATTATCATTTCCCTAATATCTAATATCCACTTATAAGTGAATACACACCATGTTCATCTTTCTGGGTCTGTGTTACTTCATTCAGGATGAATTTTTCTCTTTGCATGCATTTCCCTATAAATTTGAATATTCTTTCTGTGTCTTCTAGTTAGTCTGGACAAGGGTTTTTCTATCTTGATGATTTTCTCAAAGAACCAATTCTTTGTTTTATTGATTCTTTGTATTCTCCTTTTTTTTTTTTTTTATTGATTTAAACCCAATTCAGCAATTTCATGCTGCCTACTATTTTGGGTGTGCTTATACATTTTGATTTAGACTTTTCAGGTGTTCTATTATTCACTAGAGTAAGAATATGTATATATCCTGTTACATGAGTTTTTTCTTTTTTTTTTTTTTTTTTTTTTTTGGTTTTTTTCGAGACAGGGTTTCTCTGTGTAGCCCTGGCTGTCCTGGAATTCACTCTGTAGACCAGGCTGGCCTCGAACTCAGAAATCCGCCTGCCTCTGCCTCTGCTCCAAGTGCTGGGATTAAAGGCGTGCGCCACCACCGCGCGGCATGAGTTTTTCTCTTACCACCACTTTCATTCCTCATTGTATCCCATGAATTTATGTATTCTGTGTTTTCATTTTCATTGAATTCTAAAAAATCTTTAATAGTTCTCTTCATTTTTGTTGTGAAAATTTTTCATTCAGTAAATAGTTGTTCAGTTGTTAAGTTTGTAAGCTTTTGTTGTATGTGTTGTTTTTGATTACATGATGGTCTGTTAGGATGCAGTGGGTTATTTCAGTTTTTTTTAAATTTCTTAAAGGTTCATTTATTTATTATGTGTATGAGTACACATTTGTTGTCTTCAAACACACCAGAAAATGGCATCAGATGGTTGTGAGCCACCATGTGGTTGCTGGGAATTGAACTCAGGACCTCTGGAAGAGCAGTCGGTGCTCTTAACCGCTGAGCCAGCCCTCTCAGTTTTTGTTGTTGTTGTTTGTTTGTTTTTTGTTTTCTTTGTATTGAGACTTTTAATGTGTGCACTCGAACTGCTAAGAACATGGTATATTCTTTTGCATTTGGGCAAAATGTTCTGTAAATATTTCCTAGATATTTTTGGTGTATAATATCTGTTAGCTCCATTGTTTTACTGTTTAGTTTTTGTCTGGTGGACCTGTCCATTGATGTAAATGGAATATTGAAGTCTTTTACTATCAGTCTGTGAGAATTAATGTGTGATATTAGCTTTAAACCTTTTCCATTAACAAAGATGGGAGACTTGTGTTTGAGGCAAAGGTATTAAAAGTTTAAATGTTATCTGGGTATATTTTTCCTTGGATGCATCTCTTTGATTCATTTTTGCTTACAGTCTATTTTATTAGATATTAAAATGGCTACATCAACTTGCTTCTTTTTTTTTTTTTTTTTTTTTATTTTTGGTTTTTCGAGACAGGGTTTCTCTGTTAGCTCGGGCTGTCCTGGAATCACTCTGTAGACCAGCTGGCCTCGACTCAGAAATCGCTGCCTTTTGCTCCCAGTGCTGGGATTAAAGGCGTGCGCCACCACGCCGGCATCAACTTGCTTCTTAAATCCCTTGCTTAGAATATTTTTTCCAATTACTTCCTTTATTTTGTTTATACTTTTTTTTTTTTTTTTTTTTTCTTTTTTTTTTGGTTTTTCGAGACAGGTTTCTCTGTGTATCGGGCTGTCTGGAACTCACTCTGTAGCCAGGCTGGCCTCGAACTCAGAAATCCCTGCCTCTGCCTCCAAGTGCTAGGATTAAAGGTGGTTTAGCATCCATTTCATGAATAGTGCTTTTTATTGGAAACTGAGGCCACTGATATTGAAATATGTCAAGAATGATGACCATTATTCTGCTATTTTTGTTACTGTTTTTGGGGGTGTGTGTGTGTGTAGTGGTGTGTGTGTGTGTGTATGTGTGTGTTCTTTCCTACTTTTGGTTTTGCCTATGTGTAATTATGTATTTACTGTGTTTTCATGTATGTAGATAATCTCATGGTTTCGGTTTTTTTTCTAGAACCTTCTGTACTGCCACATTTCTTGTAGATAGTGTAAAAATTTGACTGTTTCATGGAATATTTATTTCTCCATTATACTTATAGAAAAATTTTATGAGTACAGAAATCTTTTTATTAAATATTTATTATTTATTTTAGGTATATACGAGTACACCATTGCTCTCTTCAGACAACCAGTAGACAGGATCGGATCCCATTACAGATGGTTGTGAGCCACCATGTGGTTGCAGGGAATTGAACTTAGACCTCTGAAAGAGCAGTCGTGCTCTTAACGCTGAGCCATCTCTCCAGTACAAAATCTTAAGTGGCATTCTTAAGTCTGTAGCACATGTTTTCAAGCCCTTCTGGCTTTAGGTCTCCATTGAAAAGCCAGATGTGATTTGAATAGGTCTGCTTTCTTATGTTACTGGGGTTTTCTCTTGTAGCTTTTAACATTCTTTCTTTGTTCCCTTTGTTTTGTATATTGATTCTTTTTTTTTTTTTTTTCTTTTTCTTTTTTTTCTTTTCTCAGGGTTTCTCTGTGTAGTCCTGGGTGTCCTGGAACTCACTCAGTAGACCAGGCTGGCCTCAAACTCAGAAATCTGCCTGCCTCTGCTCCAAGTGTTGGGATTAAAGGCATGTGCCACCACTGCCCGGTTGTATATTGATTCTTATATGGTGAGGAAACTTTCGTTTCTGGTCCAGTCTCTTCGGTGTTTTGATTGCTTCTTGTACCTTGAGAGGCATGCCTTTTTTAGTTTAGGAAATTTTTCTTCCATAATTTTTTGAAAATATTTTCTGTGCTTTTGGTCTATGATTCTTCTCTTTCTTCTATTCCTGTTATTTGTAGATACCCCAGGGTAGGATGGTACCCAAAGGAAAATCTTCTCTCAGGAGAAGGGGAGGGCAATAGGGAGAGGAATTTTTTTTTTTTTTGTTTTTTCGAGACAGGGTTTCTCTGTGTAGCCTGGCTGTCCTGGAACTCACTCTGTAGACCAGGCTGGCCTCGAACTCAGAAATCCGCCTGCCTCTGCCTCCCAAGTGCTGGGATTAAAGGCATGTGCCACCACCGCCGGCGGGAGAGGGATTTTTAAGACTGGGATTGGGAACAGAGGAGGGAAGAGGCTGTGATCAGGATGTAAAGTAATTTTGAAAATAAAAATTGAGAGGGAAGCCGTCTTTCAGAAGCCTCCATGGTGTTCTGGAATGTATCTTGTGTGGTTGATCAGGGGACTTTGAGTCTATGTCACAGAGCTATATCAGGAAGAGAAGGGCAGGATGGTGGTGGTTTTTATATTATTGGCTGATAGGTTTGGAATATATTTTTTGAACATATCAAGTCAGGCATGTGTTGTTGTACTGAGCTTCACCCATACCTTGAGTTTTGAAATTTAGCAGAGAATATCATTTTTTCCAGTAAGACACATACTTATGACATTAATACTGCCAGTGATTTCAGAGTTACTGGATTTCAGGTACGTGACATTCTTCCTACCTTTTGTGTATATTTTTATTTTTTTAAATTTGAATATGAATCTTTTGCCTATATGCATGCATGTGTACCACTCATGCTTTGTCTTATCCTGAGAATACTCAGAAGATTGCTTCAGGGACCCTGAACTTGGATTTATAAGTAGTTGTAAGCCACCAGGTAAGTACTGGAAATTAAGTCCATCTCTTTGTAAGACCAGTAAGAGCCTTCATCACTGTGGCATCTTTTCTACCCTATGTTGTTTATGATCAACAATCAGATTGCTAGTGTTTTCATCTGTTCATTTGTAACTGTTTTAACATGTATTCTCTTTTGGTCTTATTAATTTTGCACATTAAACTAACTTGGACACATCAGGTTTTTGGGAAATGAAGACAAAACTAGAGTGAATGCATAACTCTTCGTAGAAACTTCGGTGAAAGCCTCTGTTTTCTTTCTTTTTTGCTTGTCTTACTGATTTTTGAGGTGGAAACTGGGTCTTAATATGTATCTCTGGCTGTCCTGAAATTCCCTGCACAAAATTCCCAGCTCACTGGGATGCCCCTGCTTCTGTCCGTGGAGTTCATGAGCCAATATACCAGCGTGCCCATCTTTTTTGTAATTAGTAACTATTCACATCATTTCTCTGACATGTACTCACTCCTGTTAATTGTTTGGCTTGTCTTTCTGTTTGTCTGTTAATAAGAAGCATTTATTTCCACTGCTATATCTTATTCAAACCACACAGAAATTGTCAGGGTGAGAATATCACTGAATGAAGACTTAACCCAATAGTGTGCAAAAACAAAAAGCAGAAACAGCCAGCATGTGGCGGTCAATCATTGTCTAAAATGCTGATCCCAAACAAAGGTATGCATGCCTATTATAGGGAGATGGCGGAACTCTCTAGAAGGATTAGGTAATCTAAAATTTCATTGGTGGGTGCTAGGGAATTGTAGGTGGTCAGTGGTCTGCATTCCTGTGTCCTGAATGTTCAAGCATGTGATGAAATAAGACTGCCCAGCACAAATGGCCCATTTGAGATAAAATATTTCCCATGTTTGTAGTTATCTCCAGGCTGTTCTTTGGGACGTGGTTTTATGATCTTGTTCTGGATTTTATGTTCTGTTCCTAGCACTGATGCCTTATGATTAGATTCTGGGACTTACAGTCTATTCCTGAAGCTGGTGCCTTATGGCCTTTTTGGAAATCAGAACTGGTCCTTAAATGGAAACAAATGTGGTTTATGTTGCCCTTTTCTTTTTGGTTTTTCGAGACAGGGTTTCTCTGTGTTGCCCTGGCTGTCCTGGAACTCACCCTGTAGACCAGGCTGGCCTCGAACTCAGAAATCCACCTGCCTCTGCCTCCCAAGTGCTGGGATTAAAGGCGTGCGCCACCACCGCCTGGCTTATGTTGCCCTTTCAAAATGATATGGGGTGACCTTGTTCTCATTTTTCTTCTAAAATGGCTTTGTAATAATATTATAACATCAATGTCATGGATTGAGTGGGGGAAGCATCAGAATTATATGAATATATTGTCAATGAAATATACAGTTTCAATAATGTCAGTAACAACCTTCTTGTGGTACACGTGTATAGGGTAAGCTAGAATGCAGTGATATATAATGATATGCATATGATATGCACTTAAAGAGGAGTGGCTTCTGGATCCTTCCCAGAAGAGTCTTTACAAACATGTGAGGCTGGAAACCTATAGTAACCTGAAACTCAGTAAGACTGAGTTTTCCTTCACTTTTTCAAATAAGGGCATAACCTGTTTTTGGTTATTGATGCTTTTATGTAATATTAATTGAGAAAGAGGAAGAATGTGGTGAAATGCCCCTGCTTCTGCCTGCAGAGTTCATGAGCCAATATACCCAGCTGGGATAGTAACATAAATTTTGCAAAATTTCTAGTACTCTTTCTGGTATTATATCTTAAGCTCCAAATGGGAAGACCACAATATTAAAGAACATTATCAAAGTACTAGGATATATGGCAGGTAACTTCATGTGAAAGCTGATACAAATATGCCTCTCATGAACGTTTAATATGCCCTTAATATGTTAAGAAAAAGCAACATTGTAAATAACCATAGCTTTAAATGTATTGATGATTATAAATTCTAAAAAAAAAAAAAAAAAAAAAACATGTATCTCAATGTCAGGTACCTGATTTATGTTTGAAAGGCATTCCTCTAAGAAATAAGACAAGGAAACAATGCCTTTAAAAAAATCACCATTTTGGCAGTGACAGGCAAGCCGGGCGGGTGACAGGAAGTGCGGGCCGCGGGCGCGGGAGGGAGGTGACAGCAGCCACGCGCGGGAAGATGGCTGAGGACTTCGGCTTGTTCTCGTCGTCGGAGAGCGGGGCCCCTGAGGCCGCCGAGGAAGACCCGGGCAGTCGCCTTCTTGGCCCAGCAGGAGAGCGAGATTGCTGGCATCGAGAATGACCCGGGTTTCGGGGCACCTGCCGCCAGCCAGGTGGCCTCCGTGCAGCCGCGACTCGCGAGCGGGGCTGGTTCAGGGACATGGGGACTACAGTCAATGGAGATGTGTTTCAGGAGGCTAACGAGCCAGCCGAAGGCTATGCTGCGATTGCCCAGGCAGACAGGTTGACTCAGGAGCCTGAGAGCATCCGGAAGTGGAGAGAGGAGCAGAAGAAAAGGCTGCAGGAATTGGACGCTGCCTCGAAGGTGACTAACAGAAGTGGCAGGAGAAGGCAAAAAAAGACCTGGAGGAGTGGAACCAGCGCCAAAGTGAACAGGTTGAGAAGAACAAGATCAACAACAGGGCATCTGAAGAGGCTTTTATGAAAGAATCCAAGGAGGAGACCCCAGGCACGGAGTGGGAGAAGGTGGCCCAGCTGTGTGACTTCAATCCCAAGAGCAGCAAGCAGTGCAAAGACGCGTCCCGCCTGCGCTCGGTGCTCCTGTCCCTGAAGCAGACACCACTGTCCCGCTAGGTGCCTGTCAGAAGAATGGCCACGAAGCACATGGGTCTTGCTGGGGCAGGGGGCAGCGGCTTCAGCTGGGGTGGAACATCCTCTGGCAGCTGCCACACAGCCTGTTCTGTTCCTCTGAGTCTCTGGGAGCTGGGAGGCCGGACCCTTACCCCTTTCACCCCCACCCACCCCTTCCTGGTCCCCTGTTCCAGCCCCTCATGACCCTGTCAGCCCACTTGATTGTGACTGTTCCTCCTGATGTATTTTTCTTGGCTTAAAGGGTGTGTTAACTCTTTTTACACTTATTTATTAGTATCCTCATTTCTCTGGAAGCCAAAAAAAAAAAAAAAATCACCATTTTAATCATGGCCCCATGAGAGTTATATAAAACTGTTAATACATTTTGTTGCCTACAACTCAGTTATCAGAAAAGTCATTCACATTGAATAGGTGACAGATATATGACCACCCCCACCCCCAAATAATAAGCAAATAGTTCATAGTAAAGTTGGTGTTATTTATATACTTGCAGTAACTTTATCGTGTTTAGTGAGAGGGATAAATAGAACAATCAAGCATTTTGTCGTGGAGAAACCTTAATCCCTGTAAGTCATGAAGAATTTATGCACAAGCAAAACCTTTAGTGTGTCATCAATGTGTTAAAACCTTTGCATATTACAGTAGTCTTTGAGGACGAGAGAGCTTATACTGAAGGGCTTGGTAGCCAACACACTTACATTCAGTTAAATAAGATTATTTATTCTAGAGAGAAAACTCTGACAAGTATCATCAATCTTTTCTAGCATTATCATGCTTGTTTTTATTTTGTGTGCACCTAGAATTTCATATGGACAAAAGCCCTATGAATGTAAATGGTAAGGTAAGCCATGTAGATTTCACAGTTCTCAATTACACAAAATAACTTACGGAGGTGTAAAATTTTACGGATGTGTAGTAGTGTCTTTTCTGTTACAGGAATAAAACACAATGTGTAGGGCAATTTTTAAAAGACTTTAATTTGGCTAGTGGTTCCTTTGGAATATGGGATCACCATGAAAGTTGCACAAGTGTCAGATATGGCAGCTGAGGCAGAAAGCTCAGAGCTCCCATCTTCACCCAGAAGCATGAAGCAGAGAGTAGGAACTGAAATGTGACGTGGATGTAAACTCTCAAATGCCACTCCCAGGGACATTTGCTCCAGGAGGGCAGGATATCCCAAATCTTCCCAAAGGATAACATCAATAGAAAAGTATTAATTCCTTGACTTCAAGCCTCCATGCTTGCTTTCTGTTACATGTGATAAGTCATTATGAGGAAAACTCTATAAGTAAGCACTTATATGTTGTCAACGTCTACACTACAGAAATGAACATTTACAGAAGAAAAATAATCATGAGCAAAATTTTTTAAGTGATTTGTTTTAATTTTAATTATGTGATGTTAGTGTGTCTTCGTATGTGTATGTACATGTTTGCACTGGTTCCCAGGGAGAGATCCTTGTCTCTTTGTTTAGCCGGAATTACAGGAAGTTTTCAAAAACCTGACCTTAGTCCTGGGATTGAAATTATATTAACTGTTCCACCATGTCTCTAGTTCTATTTTTTTTTTTTTAAGATTTATTTGTTTCTTATGTATACAGCATTCTGCCTGCATGTATGACTTCAGACCAGAAGAGGGCACCAGATCTCATTATAGATGTTTAATGAGTTACCATGTGGTTGCTGGGAATTGAACTCAGAACCTGTAAAAGAGCAGCCAGTGCTCCTAACCACTGAGACATCTCTCCAGCCCTCTAGTCCTATTTATATTTAAGTCTTTATATATACTATAAATGTCTGGAAATATGGAAGAATTCAAATAGGAGAAAATCCTATTTATGACAACAATTTTGATATCACAGTTGTCTCCAATTTCAAGAAAGAAATCTTTCTTTTTCATCTCTTTTTCATCAGAGCCTTGAAGCAAGTAAATTATTTACCCTATTCAGTCAAGACTGATGAAAGAAATTACTAAAATGCGGTTTCTATTTTGAAACATTTAGAATATGTATTAAAGTGTGCTTTATGTGTGGTAAATCCATTTAGTGGCTGTTATTTTGGAGTTTATATATTCCTTCTGTGGCTATTTTATCATCTTCTATTGTGCTATCATTTGGTGATAAGTATTTATCTGCAGAAATGTATAGAGTGAAATGCCTACCATGTAAGCTAGCTATTGTTTAACTAAATGTCAGCATTGTATGATCTTTTCATATAAGGGTGTCTGAGACGGGGTGGTGGGGTTTTGTGCCTGATTTTATTTTCCATATTGTCACAAAATCTCTTGATTTTTTTTTTGTTTGTTATCTAGCCTGGCTAGGATGTCAGTAATTAATCAGGGCTACATTTGAACTCTAGATCCACATCTGTCAGCGTCTTGAGTACAAGTCCAATGGTAGAAGATGTATCATGTATGTGTCCTATTTTGTCGATATATTTTAACAATGTTAATGTTAAAATGCTTAATAGAAGAGAAAGTAAGAAACATTATATACCTCATGTATGTAACCAAAGCAGTACTTTAATCTATATGGGAGATATGTAATAAAGAGATAATAAATAATCTATTATAGATTTCATAACATAGCTTGATGGATTATGGATATGTATATATCACTGGACATTCCATGCTTTTTCATGTCTCTATTAGGTTTTATTAGTCTCTGTTTGACTTCATTTTGAAGTACTGCTTCCTAAAGAAATTGTCTGGAGATGACAAGTAATGTAACTGTACTAAGATTAACTTTTTAACAAACATTTCTGGAGGGGGGTGATTATGGGTTTATAGACCATGTCAGATCCATGGAAACTAGAAGACAACTTTGTGAGATCTCTTTTGTCATCTTCATATTGTAATCAAGGTCAGGTTGCTGGCCTTGAACATAAGAGACATTTCCCACTGGGCTGTCTCATTGGTGCTCAAGTAAGATTACTTAATATATTTCATAAGTAAAATATTGTCTCCTTTTCAGATTGTAAACATATATTCATCCAAGAATAGGGGAAGTAAGAACAATTTGAAAAATAAATCCTATTTTCCAATGAAAATCGCATACTGGCTATTTTTTTCATTTTTTTGGATTGTGTTAGTTTATTCTAAGGACCAAACACTTGTTCATTACACGTCCTCTGAACTACAAATGAATGGAAGAGAGTTGTTTCAGTTAATAAATAGGATTGTTTCTAAATGTAATGACCTGAGTTCTCTCTATGGGCATCTTTTTTTTTTTTTTTTTTTTTTTTTGGTTTTTCGAGACAGGGTTTCTCTGGTACTCCTGGCTATCTGGAACTCACTCTGTAGACCAGGTGGCTCGAACTCAGAAATCCCTGCTCTGCCTCCAAGTGTGGATTAAGGCTTGCGCCACCACCGCCGCTTCTCTATGGCATCTTACCTTATTCAAACTCATTACTTTCTTGATCATTACACTTGGTCTTTGCATATTTACATCACACACCAACACATACATAAATTTTTTTAAGATTTATTTATTTATTTTATTTATGAGTACACTGTAGCTGTCTTCAGACACACCAGAAGGGGCATCCAATCTCATCATGGGATGGATGGTTGTGAGCCACCATGTGGTTGCTGGGATTTGAACTCAGGACCTCTGAAAGAGCAGTCATTGCTCTTAACGCTGAACCATCTCTCCAGCCCCCATAAATATTTTTTAAACTCAAATAAGGAGCAGTGAAGTCACTTGGAGCTGAGCTTGACTACCTGGGTTTGATCTCTAGGACTTACATAGAAGAAGGAGAGAACAGGCCCCTGCAAGATGTCCTCTTAATGCGACATGCACACCATGGCACAAGTGTACATACAGCGTCATACATGCAATTCAAACATATCCCAGACTAGCTTACAAATAAATGACACTCAGACTATAGCTATTTTATTTGACTTTGACAATTAATGGAGGGGAACCCCTAATATACTCTTTTAACTGCTGGCCTGGCTACCTCCCCAGTGGTGTACCCCAGATACTTGCAATTTCTCCTTGCCCTGTGCTTATGACTCCTCTCTCTACATGGTAGCCTCCTCTCTCCTCCTTCTCCTTCTGATCTCTCCTTCCACCAGGTCACTCCAAACCCACCTACCTCTAATCCCTCCAGTAATAGGCTGTAGCCAATTTATTTTTGTAATTTTTTTTTAAAGAGAAGAACTTTATTGTAGCCAATTTATTTAACCAATAGTTTTAAATCAAGGAGCATGGTTCGCACAGCAAAAGCTTATAAACATGAGAAAGTCACTGACAGGTCTGGACGTTTGGGTATAGAATTTGGCATTACAATATATAACAAAAGTCTTGCTGGGCTGTGGTGACGCACGCCTTTAATCCCAGCACTTGGGAGGCAGAGGCAGGCGGATTTCTGAGTTCAAGGCCAGCCTGGTCTACAAAGTGAGTTCCAGGACAGCCAGGGCTACACAGAGAAACCCCATCTCGAGAAACAAAACAAAAAAACCCAAAAAGCCAAAAAACCAAAACATATAACAAAAGACGTATATCAAAAAATAGACATATATAAAAAAGAGGACATATAACAAAAGTCTTGATTGAACACTTCTGTCACGGTGTGCATGTTGTATTAAGAGGCCGCTTTACAGGGGTCTATTCTTTTCTTCTAAAGGCTGAAAAAACCAAGGTGGTTAGGGATTGGCCATTTCCGAAGTTGTTTCGAAGCAAGTCTCTGGAAACAGCATCAGTTGCGGTTAGTTCAGGCAGGGAGCTGGAACGGCAGGTCCTCTCAGCATCCTTAAGGTTCAGTCCTGTCAGGGCTGCCCTTCTAGTCTTCCATTCTGCAATATACAACCCTGACATGTAATACGTAATTGTATAAAGACATTTGTAAGGAATGTGCAGCATGCACAGATTAAGGGAGAGTCTCTGCTCCTGATTTGAGCAGATGAAAGACATTTGTCTGTCATTAAATGTTAGTTTGGATTATATCAGGTTGTAATATCAGTTTTTATTTATACCATTTAAAAGAATGGCATGAAAAGTCTTGAGGGTTTTGTAGTCAACAAGGTCTATGGCTTTGCAAAGACATGTTTTTAAATGTCTCAGCCAGTCAGAGCTGTTCTCAGGATGCAGGGTCAGCTCATACATTACCTGGCTTGTTGATTTTGCTAATCTTCCTCTTTTTTTTTTTTTTTTTTTTTTAACTTTTGGGAACTTTATTTTCCTTCCACCTTTTTTTCCTTTGCTCAGGTGTCTACAGAGCAGCTCAGGACCACTCAGTGGTGGCTCCAACCCACTCGGTGGCCTGTGCTATGGGAGCTGCTGACCAGTCCTCAGTGGCTGTCTGCGCACTCCAGTCTTCCGTGGGGAACTGCTAGATGGGCACAGAGGGCACCTGCACACCCTCAGACCAGTCAGCCACCTCAGGCTGAGCAGCAGTGAACTCAGGAGCTGGTGCGGTCCATTCACCCTGGAATTCCTCCTTGGTCACAGCCTTCTCAGCAGCAGCCTGTTCCTCCTTCTCAATCTCCTCTGGGTCTCTGTAGAAGTAAAGATCAGGCATAACCTCCCATGGGTGCTCACGGGAGATAGTACCTCGCATGCGGAGTACTTCCCGGGCCAGTATCCACCACATCAGACCCACTGAGTGAGCTCCCTTGTTGTTGCATGGGATGGCAATATCCACATAGCGCAGGGGAGAATCTGTGTTACACAGAGCAATGGTGGGCAGGTTGACGTAAGAGGCCTCTGTGAGGGGCTGGTGGTCAGCCCTGGGATCAGTCACCACTAGAAGCCGTGGCTCCCTGAAGGCTGCTTGGATCTGGTTAGTGAAGGTCCCAGGCGTGAAGAGACCAGCAATTGGAGTGGCTCCAGTGGCAGCAGCAAACTTCAGCACAGCTCGCTGGCCAGTGTTCCTGGAGGAGATGACACTGACGTCAGCAGGATTCTCTATGGCAACAATGGCTCGAGCTGCAAGCAACAGCTTCTCCCAGGTCCTCTTCAGATTTATGATGTAGATACCATCACTTTTCCGTTTGTAGATGTACTGCTCCATCTGAAAGTCAAGGTTGGTGCCACCTAAGTGGGTTCCTGCAGCAAGGAATTTGGGACATCCTCCTCCTTCATCTGCAGGACGTCAAGGGCTCCGGACATTGTGTAAGTTTCCCTTTAAGTTACGATGGGAACCAAGAACAACGCCGTATGGACCCGTCCCGGGTTAGCGCGGAAAGGCCTCTTTTTGTTTGTAGCCAAGATCTTTAGGGAGTTTTCCCTTGTCAAATCTTATTTTTAATAATTTGGATGGAAAATACAGTTTTTTTTTTCCTTTCGAACAAATGTAAAATCTTCTGCCCAATATAATATTTCCTTTCTTCATTTTGGAATTAGGACTCCTCTAGACTTTTTAATTTAGCAGTCCTTTTTGAAAACCCGTGTGTCTTAGTAGTTGTGCTATTTGTATCAACTGACTTTTTCAAAAATTAAAATCAACAAAGCACATTTCAAACTATCTTCGGGAAATTTAATCCCCATTTTGCTCTATGAACATTTTCTTTAAGGTCCTGTTATATAATGGCTTGACATTTAGGACTGTACGCTATATCCAGAATAGGCCTTATATCATGATGTCTATAAAATTGTTGTATGTTAATGGACATAAGTATTGAACATCATCAGTTTCACTCTGTAATGGCATTTTCTATTTCTTTTTTAAAAAGATTTGCGGGGCGGCGTGGCGCACCCTTTAATCCCAGCACTTGGGAGGCAGAGGCAGGGGATTTCTGAGTTTGAGGCCAGCCGGTCTACAGAGTGAATTCCAGGACAGCCAGGGTATACAGAGAAACCCTGTCTCAAAAAAAAAAAGATTTATTTATTCTATCTGCATGCCAGAAGAGGACATTAGACCCCATTAGAAATGGTTGTGAGCATCAATGTGGTTGCTAGGAATTGAACTCAGGATCTCCGGAGGAGCAGTCAGTGTTCTTAACTGCTGAACCGTCTCTCTGGTCCATGTAAAGGCATTTTCAAAACAGCCATCACCTCTAATAAATGTGCAATCTCAGAATCACTCACCTCAGAACTCAAGACAGAAGTGCATTGGAACTGGAAAACTGTATCAATTGTATGACGTAGGTAAGCCATGTATATACTTTAATCTTTTGAACTTTGCAAAATGAAGCACACAATCCATTGTGTAGCATTGCTTGCAATTAGCATCGATAAGCAGAATCTGGATTCTTAATTTGATATATTATATCTTGATGGGCTTCCATTATTAATTTTTTAAACTTCTGTGGAACCTTCCTGTCTGGAACTACATAGACTCTGGGAACTCCCAGGGGTACAGGTTAGTGGATACTGTTGGTTTTCTTGTGGTGTTGCCATCCCCTTCAGCTCCTTCAACCCTTCCCCTAACTCTTCTACAAGGGTTCCCTAACTCAGGTCAATCGTTGGCTGTAAGTGTCTGCATCTGTTTCAGTCAGCTGCTGGCAGAGTCTGCAAGCAAACATGGCATTAGTAATAGTGTCAGCATTTGGCACCCTCCCATGGGATAAATCCCATTTCGGAGCGGTCACTGGACAGCCTTTCTTTGAATCTCTGCTCCATTTGTGTCACTCTTTTCTTTTAGTCAGGAATAATTCTGGATCAAAATTTTTGAAGGTAGGTTGGTGACCTCATGCATCCACTGGAGGCCCTGTCTATCTACTGGAGGTGGTCTCTTCAGGTTCCATGTCCCCACCATTGGGCATTTCAGCTAAGGTCATTCCCACTGAGTCCTGGGAGCCTCTGGAACTTCCTAGAGATTCCCCATGGCCCCTACCCCCACAGCTTCATATTTCTATTCATTCTCCTGACCCTCTGGGTTTCTCTCTTGTTCCCCTCCCCCATACCGGATCCTGCCTCCATTTTCCCTCCCATCTCACCTCTCCCACACAGGTCCCACCCTACCTCCACCTCCTATGATTATTTTGTTCCCCCTTCTAAATGGGATTCAAACATCCTCACTTGGGACTTCCTTCTTGCTAAACTTCTTATGATCTGTGGATCCCGGATATTCTGCACTTTTTGGCTAGTATGCACATATTGGTGAATACATACCCTGAATATCCTTTTGGGTCTGGGTTACCTCACTCAGGATGATGTTTTCTAGTTCTATCCATTTGCCTGCAAAATTTATGATGTCCTCGTTTTTACTAGGTGAATAGTACTCCATTGTGTAAATGAACCACATTTTCTGTATCCATTCTTCAGTGATGGACATCAAGGTAGTTCCTAGCTTCTGGTTATTACAATAAGACTGCTATGATCCTAGTAGAACATGTGACCTGGTGGTATGGTGGCGCATCTTTTGTCTATAACCCTAGGAGCCATATGGCTGGTTCTTCAGGTAGCATTTTTTCCAGTCTTCTGAGGAACCACCAGATTGATTTACAGAGGGGATTGTACCAGTTAGCAATTCCACCAGCAAAGGAATTTCTCTACATCCTAGCTAGTGTGTGCTGTCATTTGAGTTTTTGATCTTAGTCATTCTGATTGGTGTAAGGCAGAATCTCAGAGTAGTGTTGATTTGCATTTCCCTGTTGACTAAGGATGTTGAACATATCTTTTTTTTTTTTAATGATTTTTATTATTGGAAATTTTATTTACATTTCAGATGTTATCTCCTTACCCCATTTCCCCCCTCCCTCCCAGGAACTCACTATCCCTTCCCCCCTCCTCCTGCCTCCAACTTGGTGTACCCCCACCCACCCTCCCCTGTACCTCACTTCCTCAACCTCGAGTATCCCCCCCCCCCACAAAGTCCAGCCTTCATGGGACCATGGATCTCTTCTCCCACTTATATATAGCTTGCATATATAGCTGGAGCCATGGGTCTCTCCCTAAGTGCTCCCAAGCTGGTGGTTTAGACCCTGGGGGCTCTGGTTGGTTGGTATTGTTACTTTCCTCATGGTGTCTCGAATCCTTTCAACTCCTTCAGCCTTCGCTCTATCTTCTCCATTGGGAACCCCATGATCAGTTTGATGGTTAGCTGTGAGCATCTGCCTCTGAGTATGTCAGACTCTTGCAGACTTCTAAGGAGACAGCTATATCAGGCTCTGTCAGCGTGTACATCCTGACATCCACATCAACGTCTACCTTTGGTGACTGCACATGGGATGGATATCCAGGTGGAATGGTCTGTAGACGGACCCTCCTTCAGTTTCTGTCCTGAACTGTGTCTCCATATTTGCTCCCTTGAGTATTTTGTTACTCCTTCTAAGAAGGACTGAAGCCCCCCCCCCCCACTTGGTCGTCATTCTTCATGAGCTTTATGTGATCTGTGAGTTGAATCTTGGATATTTCAGCTTCTGGGCTAAAATCCAATGATCAGTGAGTGAATACCATGTATGTTCTTTTGTGATTGGGTTACTTCACTCAGGATGATATTTTCTAGTTCCATCCATTTACATAAGCATTTCTCAAATTCATTGTTTTTAATAGCTGAGTAATATTCCATTGTATAAATGTACCACATTTTTTGTATCCATTCCTCTGTTGAAGGGCATCTGGGTTCTTTCCAGTTTCTGGCTATTATAAATAAAGCTGCTATGAACATAGTGGAGCATATGTCCTTGTTACATGTTTAGAGCATCTTCTGGGTATATGCCCAGGAGTTACCGTATAGCTGGGTCCTCAGGTAGTGATATGTCCAATTTTCTGAGGAACCACCAGACTGTTTTCCATAGTGGTTGCACCATCTTGCAATCCCACAACAATGGAGGAGTGTTCCTCTTTCTTCACATCCTCCCAGCATCTACTATCACTGAGTTTTTGATTTTAGCCATTCTTGACTGGTGTGGGGTGGAATCTCAGGGTTGTTTTGATTTGCATTTCCCTGATGACCAAGGATGCTGAACATTTCTTTAGGTGCTTCTCGGCCATTCGCATTTCCTCACTTGAGAATTCTTTGTTTAGCTCCTACTCCATTTTTTAATAGGGTTATTTGTTGCTAGAGTCTAATTCTTGAGTTCTTTGTATATATTGGATATTAGTCCTCTATCGGATGTGGGATTGGTAAAGATCTTTTCCCAATCTGTTGGTTGCCATTTGTCCTATTGACAGTGTTCTTTGCCTTACAGAAACTTTGCAATTTTATGAGGATCCCATTTGTCAATTCTTGATCTTAGAGCATAGGCCATTGGTGTTCTGTTCAGGAACTTTCTCCCTGTGCCTAGGTATTCGAGGGTCTTCCCCACCTTCTCTTCTATTAGTTTCAGTGTGTCTGGTTTTATGTGAAGGTCCTTTATCCACTTGGACTTGAGCTTTGTACAAGGAGATAAGAATGGATCGATTTGCATTCTTCTGCATGCTGTCCTCCAGTTGAACCAGCACCATTTGTTGAAAATGTTGTCCTTGTTCCACTAGATGATTTTAGCTCCTTTGTCAAAGATTAAATGACCATAGTTGTGTGGTTTCATTTCTGGGTCTTCAACTCTATTCCACTGATCTTCCTGCTGTCTCTGTACCAATACCAGGCCGTTTTTATCACTATGCTCTGTAGTACACTTGAGGTCAGGGATGGCGATTCCTCCAGAAGTTCTTTTATTATTGAGAATGGTTTTTGCTATCCTGGGTTTTTTGTTGTTCCAAATAAATTTGAGAATTTCTCTTTCTAGTTCTGTAAAGAATTGAGTTGGTATTTTAATGGGGATTGCATTGAATCTGTAGATTGCTTTTGGAAGATGGCCATTGTTACTATATTAATCCTGCCGATCCGTGAGCATGGGAGATCTTTCCATTTCCTGAGATCTTCTTCAATTTCTTTCTTCAGAGACTTGAAGTTCTTGTCATACAGATCTTTCACTTGCTTGGTTAGATTCACCCCGAGGTATTTTATATTATTTGTGACTATTGTGAAGGGTGTATCTTTAAGTGCTTCTTCTCAACCTTTGCAGATTCTTCTGTTGTGAATTCTCTGTTTAGCTCTGTACACTATTTTTAAATTGGATTACTTATGTTTTTGGAGTCTAACATCTTGAGTTCTTTATCTATTTTGCATATTATCCCTCTATCACATGTAGGGTTAGTGAAGATCTTTTCTCAATTTGTAGGTTGACATTGTGTCATGTTGACAGTCTCCTTTGCATTACAGAAGCTTATCACTTCCATGAGTTCCCATATGTCAGTCGTTGATCTTAGAGCCTAAGCCATTGATGGTCTGTTCAGATAATTTTCTCCTCTGCCAATGTGTTTGAGGATACTTCTCATATTCTTGTCTATTATGTTCAGTATATCTGGTTTTATGTGGAGGCAGCCATGGTGCAGGTGCAGCTGAAAGTTCTACATCTTCATCTGAAGGCTGCTAGCAGAATACCTACTTCCAGGCAGCTAGGATGAGGGTCTTATACCCACGCCTACAGTAAGACACCTACTCCAATAGGAACACAACTTCCAATAGTGCTACTCCCTGGACCAAAAATGTACAAACCATCACACCTACTGAAGACAAGTCCCTGAATCTCCTGTGCACACTTGGATGTTGGTAAATGTTCCTGCCTTGATGATAATGGACTGAACCTGTAAGACAGCTCCAATTAAATGTTGTCCTTATAAGAGTTGCCTTGGTCATGGTGTTTGTTCATAGCAGTAAAACCATAACTAAGACAGAAGTTGGTGCCAGGAACTGGAGTATTGCTGTGATAGGCCTGAGCATGCTTTAGTTTGGAAGAATTTGGGGACTTTGGATTTGAAACACGGTGGAATGCTTTAAATGGGACTTAATGGGCTATCCTAGTAGAAATATGGAAGACCCCTATGACATCAGACATGGAGATGTAGAGTCTGGAGTTTGTCCAGCTGGTTTCATATCTTGCTTTGGGAATTACATGTGATTCAGAAGAGACTTTCAACTTTGGACTTTTAACATTTTTGAGACTGCTTTAGACTATGGGGACTTTTGAATTTAGACTAAATGTGTTTTGCCTTATGCTATGTTTAGGTATGGCTCCCATACATTCATATGTTTGAACAAACCTGTGGGTGCCTGGGAGTGGATTGTGATGGTTTGTATATGCTCAGCCCAGGGAGTATCACTATTAGAAGATTTGGCCTTATTGGAGTAGGTGTGTCACTGTGAGTGTGGGCTTTAAAACCCTTATCCTACCTGCCTGGAGGCAGGTATTCAACTAGCAGCATTCGAATGAAGATTTAGAAATCTCTGTACCTCCTGCACCATGCCTGCCGGATGTTGCCGTGTTCCTGCCTTGATGCTAATGGACCGAAACCTCTGAACCTGTAAGCCAGTCCCAATTAAATGTTGTCCTTTCTAAGACTCACCTTGGTCACGGTTACTGTTAACAGCAGTAAAACCCTAACTGAGACAGCTGTCTAGACTCGCGTTCAGCCATCTTTCTAATGCTTCTCAGGACCACCTGCCCATATGTGAGACTTCACAGTGTCCTCACCCATCATTATGCAGGAAATTGCACTACACATTTTCCTATAGTGCAATCTGATGTATGCGCTTTGAATTGTGTTTTTTCCTTCTGAAAGAATGATCAGTTTTGTCATTTCACATATATATACATATATGTACATATTATAAGTGACACTTTGTCAACTCAACCAATATCCCATTACCACATGTTAATCTTTGCTTTTTACATTATTCTCAAGATGTTATGTTTTATAATATAACACAGTCCAACTTTTAAAAGTCTTATTTATTTCAAAAATTTCAACACTTTAAAGACTCGAATATATCTATTCTCTTAGCTGTGGGCTCCTCAAAAATCAAAATGAAGTTACATCATTCTTTCTTCTTCCAAGAAGGAAGAACCACTGCACAGTTGCAACACAAAGGCAAGATAAAAACCCAATTTTATAAATAACTGGGTGTTGCTGAGTCCTGGATGGCCTTGGTAGGGACAGAATGACATGGTTCCCGCCGCCTGGGACAGGGACAGCTGACTGAGGCCTCCACCAATATTGCCAGCTGCTGAGGGCATAAGAGCTTTTTTTACTTTTAGCATAATGTACATATTTTACATTCCTCCATCAATGAATGTCCTTCCTGTTAATGTTAATGACTCCATGATAATCAGATAGAGTCCCTGTCTGGAAGGCAAAGGTGTGGCTAATGTCTCTACAAAATGTTAACGGCTTCTAGACAGCACTTAAGGCTGTGAAAAAGAACTCTTAAAAATATGTGTTCAAAGATATATAATTTCTCAAAAATAAGGATGTAATATGAACTATATGAGAGGTTTCATGAATCTAAAGGAACAAAAGCAGCCCAGCTGAGCCAAAGTGTCAGAAGGATAAGGGAGGAGATAAAGAGACTAAGGGAGTGAGATCACAGGAGATTCCACCTGGCTAAATTATTTTGTTTATACTTACAAAAACAGATTGCTGAGTTCTGGGCTAGCCTAGGACAGAGCAAGGTTAAGCCCAGGTATGGTAGAAATGGTAATTTCAGAATGAAGTCCCACCCAGTTAATTATCATCTGGGCTTAACAGAGGCAGGATGATCTCTGAATTCTTTTTGCAGTATTAAAAGAAAATGTATGATTGCTGTTTCCTAAGAATTGGGGGACTGTGTTCAATGGATGCAGATTCATATGAAAATCAAACAGAAACTTGGATTAAATGACTAGACTGATATGTAAAATAAAAGACTGGGCTTTTTATCTGCTAGTGATGATGAGATACCAAGAGAATCTTTTAGAAGAGCAAGAGAAGAACTGCTTGGAGAACTGTCTTGAACAGAAGAGAGAGAGAGAGAGAGAGAGAGAGAGAGAGAGAGAGAGAGAGAGAGAGCTATCTAGAGATCTCCAGAGAAAGCAGAACATAGAGAGAGTAAAAGGCCCCCGGAGAGCGGAAACCCCCGACTCAAGCCAAGGGAGATCACAGCCACCCAAGGACTCACGAGACACCAATCTTGCTGCAACCGCAGAGGTTTATTTCGGGGGTGGGGGGGAATCAAAGTGTTGAGGTCAAGACTTGTAACCAACACAGGGACAGAGAAGCATCAACCCCTAGCTTGGAGAGTGTAGCGTATTTAAAGGAAAAAAAGCCTACAAACCAGGGGGAGTGCTGGGCAGCACCAGTGGAAAGTCTCAGCCCATTATTCAGCATGTGACAGGTGTTGGTATCAGATCCGAACTCAATGATGTCACATCCAATCGACAGGCGACTCCTACATCGTTGCCAAGGCAACCGCCATACACTCCCAGAATTCACCTGGCTACCTCACCTTTACCTGGGAAAGGGCTACGTCACTGCTCATATAAATAGGGAGAACCCTCTATCTCTCCCCCCTCCCATCTTGTCCTGTTCCTCTCCCCACCTTTGCCCTCTGCCCTGAATAAACCTCTTCCCCTGTGGAAACGTTTGGTCTGCTGTGGTCTGTTCTGAGCCGCGCCAAAGTCTAGCGACAGGGTTCAAGGAACAATCATGGGGAAGTACAGGTTTTTTCTCAAGAACTCAATCTTATTCAATCATATCATCTACTTTTGTGGTCAGCCAAGTTCTTGGAACACAAAGCCCCAGAACTAGCTGACCTGCTCTCTTAGCTCTATTCTATCTGCCAGTCTCCTAGGGGTAGACATTCTCTTAACCCTTGAAGAGCAATCTGGTCAGCTGTCTCAAGCAGTACCTAGGCCTCCAACCTGGACCCACTTTAACTTCCAGTAGTTTATTTAGCCACTCCCAGACACCCCTTCCTCAGCAACTCTGTTCAAACTGAGGCTGGTCTTTGGCAAGCTGTCCAGTGTTGGAACTCAAATTTTCTTGTCAAAAGTGAATTATGCAGCTCCACTTCTGTATCCATAGAACACACAAAAATTGTCACATAGACTCAGACTAAATGATCCCATTGGCCATCCCAGTATCCTGGGATTACCAAGATATTAGAGCTCCACTAGACTTTGAACATTTCTTTAAATGCTTCTCGGCCACTCAAGATTCCTCTGTTAAGAATTCTGTGTTTAGCATTGTACCCCATTTTTAATTGGATTATTTGAGTTGGTGGTGTCTAACTTCTTGAATTCTTGATAAAATTTGGATATTAGCCCTCCGTCAGATGTAGGATTGGTAAGGATCCTTTCTCAATCAGCAGGGTGCCATTTTGTCCTATTGACAGTGTCCTTTGCCTTCCAGAAGTTTTGCAATTTCACGAGGGCTGATTTATCAATTGTTTTTTTTTTTTTTTTTTTTTTTTTTTTGGTTTTTCGAGACAGGGTTTCTCTGTGTAGTCCTGGCTGTCCTGGAACTCACTCTGTAGACCAGGCTGGCCTCGAACTCAGAAATCCACCTGCCTCTGCCTCCCAAGTGCTGGGATTAAAGGCGTGCGCCACCACCGCCCGGCATCAATTGTTGATCTTAGAGATTGAACCATTAGTGTTCAGTTCAGGAAATTGTCTTCTGTACCAATGTATTCAAAGGTATTTCCCACTTTACACTCTATGAGATTTAATATATACATTTTTATTGAGGTCCTTGATCCACTAGGACTTGAGTTTTGTGTGGGGTGATAAATATGGATCTATTTTCATTCTTCTATATGTACATATCCAATGAGACTAGCACCATTTTTTGAAGATGCTTTCTTTTCCCACTGTATAGTTGTGCCTTGTTTATCAAAAATCAAGTGTACCTACATATATGGGTTTATTTCTGGGGCTTCCATTTGATTCCTTTGATCAACATGTGTGCTTCTGTACAAATTCAATGCAGTTTTTTGTAAATCACTATTGCTATGTAATACAGCTTGAGGTCAGGGATGGTGTACGTGGGCTTAAAGGCTTCCTATGCCCTAACTGACTGCCTTCAGAAGACAGTCTTCTCATTTCCTTTGGTTTAAGATGTAGAACTCTTGGCTCTTCCACCACCATGTCTGCCTGGACACTGCCTTGCTTCTACCATGATGATAATTAACTGAACCTCTGAAAGTGTAAGCCAGCTCCAATTAAATCTTGTTCTCTTAAAAAGTTGCATTCATCATTGTGTCTCTTCACAGCAATGGAAACCTAAGACAACTTCTACCCAGATCAATATTGAATGACTTCTTCCTGTAGAAGAGTGTTTTGGTATGAATGATGATTCAAAGGCACAGGATAAAATATGCAGTAATATCTATTACAGATTCAATGTGTGTTGTACATTATAGTGTACTTAATAGATTAAGGTAATCTGGGATTCTCTATTCTCTCTCTCTCTCTCTCTCTCTCTCTCTCTCTCTCTCTCTCTCTCTCTTTTGGTTTTTCAAGACAGGGTTTCTCTGTACAGCCCTGGCTGTCCTGGAACTCACTCTGTAGACCAGGCTGGCCTCGAACTCAGAAATCTGCCTGCCTCTGCCTCCCAAGTGCTGGGATTAAAGGCGTGCGCCACCACCGCCTGGCTGGGATTCTCAATGAGACCCATATAAAGAAAATTATACTCATTAAAGACCAGCCGACATTTTTTTCCTTTCCTGTCAAAGCTATTAAACATTTGTTTATTTCTATGTTTCCTGTGGTGGTTTTCTTTCCTCATGTTCCAAGTTAAAAGTCAATCTTTTTTGATTTTTTTCTTTCTCTATAATCTTGTGATTTACACATAATACTTTGTTTCCATTGTTTCATGGCATGTTCAGAGAACTGACTGATAGTTAACTAAATTACTGAATTCAAAAATATCTGCTTTGGGGCTAGAGAGACTGCTGAGCAGTGAAGAGTACTGGCTGCTTGCTCTTCCAGAGGTCCTGAGTTCAATTCCCAGCCTCCACATGGTGGCTCACAGCCATCTTTAATGGGATTGATGCCCTCTTCTGGTGTGTCTGAAGTCAGCGACAAGGTACTCATACAAATGAAATAAATAATTTTTTTAAAGTCTGCTTTTGTAGTAATTTACTATGTAACTCAGCCTTGAGTTTGAATATAAACAGGCTCCCCTGCATTTAATCAGCAATGCTTCTCTCTACTAATTCAGAAGATTATGCAAGTTTGGCCTGATTGTAAGATAAATTTTGACATTACACTTCAATTGTTGCTCTTGGTTTTAGTTACCAGAACGATATTCATTTAAAATTTAACACCATTTGAGATGGTTGTACTATAGAAGTGACTATGTAGACCAGCATGGCCTCAAATTCATGGATGTGAATTTGTCTCCAAAGTTCTGGAGTTAATAGCATGTGCTACCATGCTTGCCAATATTTATTTTTGAAAGTGATTTTATGGGCAGGGATGGCAAACACATGAAATGACCCTAAGAGGGATTTTTTTTTTAAATATCTATCTGGTTTACATTTGTTCTTTATTTCCATATTGTGTGTGTGTGTGTGTGTGTGTGTGTGTGTGTGGCGTGCGCGCATGTGTGTGTGTGTATGTACCATGTAGCACAGACCTTTCTCAAACTCACAGTGATTTTTCTGCCTCTTTCCCCTCAGTTCTGGGACTAAGGAAATGCTTTACCTTACACAGCTTGAGAAATAAGTTTTATGGTGTAAGTTATCTCTATTTTTCTGTCAAAAATAAACTTAATCATTATATTTTGTGTATGAGTGTTTGTCAACATGTGTGTCTTTGTACTCCATTCATGCCTGCTAGCCAGGGAGGCCAGGGAGGCCAGGGAGGCCAGGGAGGCCAGGGGATGTTGTGAGAATTCCTGCAGCTAAAGTTACGCATAGTAATGTGCAGCTTTATGTACTGAGATCGAAGAAAGCTGGGTGCTCTGGCAGAAACTTCAGTTCTCTAAACTTTTGAGGTATTTTCCACCCCAAGTTTTCTATTCCTGATAATGTTTTCTGTCCAAGGCACTCTAGGTCACTTGGGGGCCAGAGTTCTGTTGAGTAGGCCCCTGCAGGTATGAGACAGGAAAGTGAACCACACTAAGAGATGAGAATGAAATCCAGGTGCAGACTGATTTTCTCAACCTGGATCAGTATTCAGAGAGCGTAATGTCATGTGGTTCACTGTCAGCATATTTAAAAAAACACATTACAATTTCGGAAAAGGTTTCCAGGCAAAATTCAGTCCAATCAGCCCAATTCCAAGTCTACAATAAAGCTTGATATGTGACTACATAGAAACCCTTTTACAAAGCAAATGTGACTGTGATGGTGGGTTCTTTAGGTAAAAGACCTGGCATCGCCGGGCGGTGGTGGCGCACGCCTTTAATCCCAGCACTTGGGAGGCAGAGGCAGGTGGATTTCTGAGTTAGAGGCCAGCCTGGTTTACAGAGTGAGTTCCAGGACAGCCCGGGCTACACAGAGAAACCCTGTCTCAAAAAAAAAAAACAAACAAAACAAAAAAAAAAAAAGACCTGGCATCTACTGTGGTTTCTGACCAATAGCAGAGATGTCTGCAGGTCATAAAGGATATGTGACATCTCCCCTAATGATTGGGAACAGTCTAGGAAGGAAAGAGTTTAAGACAGTCATTTTGGAGAATTTGGGCAAGGTCTGCCTCTATAGCAAAAGTTATGTGAGGTCTGCCTACACAGAGAGTAAAAAGATTGCTGGGTCATTAAGAAAATCCCCTTCCAGTCTTTTAGGTTGAAGGCAGGTATTTTATTTTCTTCATTGAGTGCAGGCCTCTGTGTATTTAAGATTTTTGGTTTTCTTGGTGATTTGTGGGAGCAAGGACATTTTGTGCCCCAACATCCTGCTCCTCATTAAAGAGTGGAGCTCTCTTGAAAATGAGAGAAGCGGCCTCAGCCAAGGCTGAGCTTCCTACATGGTTATCCCAAAATACAACGTGTCCAGTGAATTTCTATACACACAACCAACAGAGATGGAGACAGCAAATTATATTAATATATTTGAGCAGACTTCTTCACACATATGTAACAAGAAAGAAATTGGCTGAGGAGAATTTAGGAAGGCCTGGAGAGAAGACAAGAAAGTGGAAAGTGATGTAATATATGTAATTAAATATATAAAAATAAATGTTAAAAACAGGCATTTGTTACACCGATGACTTAGCAGTTAAGACACTGCATATTTTTTATAGGGATATAGATTCCATTCTCAGAAGCCACATCGTAGCTAACCAATAACTGCTGTAACTCCAGTCCCAAGGAAAGGATCTGATGTCCTTCCTCTTCTGGCCTCTGCAGATATTGTGCACAGATAAGTGCAGGCAAACACCCACATACCCCTATGTAAAATAAAAATGAAGTTTATAAAAAGTAGCATACTCTACATCGATGTCACAGCCAGAAGACAGACAACACTCAAGGCTAGTAAAAATGCACTCCTTATGGTTGTTCATGGAAGCAGCCCTTGAGCCAGCATCCTCATAGGCAAAAACAGCCTCATTTTGAAGTTACAAAAGTTCAGCATAGCTGTTCCTCTAAGAACAATATTCACAATGCTGACAGCTGACTTTTCCTTGAAGTTTCTGTTTTTGTGTTCTCTGTCTTTGTTTATCTGAGAATTGTGGCATTGATACATATATCTGTTAAATCATACATTGTGCTTAATAGATATCATTGGCTCCGGAGTAATCTACTTTCACAGGATCTGCTAAAACCTTACAGTACAAGGCGAATATTCCAGAGCGATTTCTATCCATCATTTTTGCAATTTACATATGTTTCTGAATGAGTTTGAATTAAGAATTCCCTTGAATACCTCTGCTTTTTATATTTTGACCACATTCAGAAGTGGAATTCTTTAACTTAGAATTCTTAGGAGTAAGTGACCCTGTATGTGAACATATCCAGACTCCTTCAGTAGAATCCTAATGCTTCCTTTGTTGATAAAACAGAACAGCTTTGCTTTGAAAATGATTGCCATGTTCTCCTTTCCTGAAACAGGAACGAAATCTTTCTCATCTCCTCTGTCTTAGCTCTTGTGATGGTTATTCTTGATAGTCAAATTGGCTATACATGGAATTAACTAAAAATGCAACAGTTCGGCACTGTGAGGGATTTTTCTTAATTATATCTTTTTAAGTTGCAAAGCCCTTACTCAAAAATGGATCTTTTGAAGTGATAAGAAATACCTTTAATCTAGGCCACAGCTTCTGGTGGCAGCCTTCATTTATAAAGGTTGTTGGAGATGATAGTTCTTTCTCCTTGTCTTCATGTTCTACCTCTGGCTAGCAAGCTCATTAAAACAAAAACAAAACAAAAACTAGCCTACTTCTTCGTAATTCTGTATAGACCAGCTGAGACATCCAGCCACATGCATTGAGCCACTACTGTATTCATCACCTGTCCATTTGCAGACAGCCATTGTTGGACTAGTTGGACCACAACTTGCAAGCCATTCCAATAAATCCACTTTCTATATACACAGAGAGATCCATTCTATCCGTATCCCTTCTGTTCTTCTAGATAACTTTGTGAATACAGTTGTGGGGTTTTTTCCCCTTCCCACTGAGGAAGATGTGCTAGCTAACAATACTGTTGCACAGAGTTTGCCGTCTGTTTCCTGCTTTTCTCCCACGGATGTGTAAAAGGTGAAAAGTAGCTGCAGTTTACCTAACTTAACCAGGAAACCACAGAACAAAAATCTTAGTGTTTCCTAAAAATCTCTCTTTAATTGTTACTATTCTGGGCACCTTTCCCCTGTGGGCAGGCTTGTTTATTTCACTGCAATTTGAAAAACTAGGCCCTGCAAGACATCCACAGGCATTCCAGGAGGAAGAAGGGGAAGTGCTGGAAGAGAGAAGGGTAGGGTGTGAGACAACAGGCACAAGTGCTACTGAAATGCAAGTCTCTCCGGATCTGGAAAAGGTCTAGCTCTGGAATGGAGCCTGGTACAGGAATCACCTAGCCTTGTCCCTTCAGTGCACTCTCACCCTACACAGCTTTAAACCGGTTGGCCCTGGACCAGAAGCATGGGTCAGGAATCACTATGCTGTGTCCTTGGATCACACTGTAACCTTAAGGGAGGTGCTCATGTCACTCAAGACTTGCTGGCCAATCAGGGCCTCCAGTCTGACCTGCCAGTCAGAAGTGGAGGAGGGTGCTTCCGGTGCCATGTTGCTGATTCAATGCTGTAGCTGAGGAGGGTTGCAGTGCTAGGTGTGTCCTGCTCTGTGTGCTGCTGCTGGGTGCTGTGAGGGGAGTTCAGGCGAGCTCTAAACCCTCGATATGGTGAGTATATGGCAGCCGCTTCCAATGGGAAGGGCAGTCGATTGAGGAGGTGGAGCGAGTGTGGTGAGTCCTCCCTGGGGCTGGGTGGGAACCTCAGCTAGACATGGCTACCTGTGAGGTCCTCTGTGGTCTTAGCTGCTCCCAGAGCCTGGAGGTGACCTTTGAATAACTTTGCCCTGGGGCTGCATCTACGAAAGCCTTTGGAGCATGGGCTTGTGTGCTGAAACTTTGTTGGCAAGATGGCAAACACAGAAATGCCTAGTTTCTACAGTATCTTCTACAATTTTTGCACTTTGTTTTAACACTGTGATGTTAGATTATTTGGAGTTAATATAAGAAAATTGTAGCCGGGCAGTGGTGGCGCACGCCTTTAATCCCAGCACTTGGGAGGCAGAGGCAGGAGGATTTCTGAGTTCGAGGCCAGCCTGATCTACAGAGTGAGTTCCAGGACAGCCAGGGCTACACAGAGAAATCCTATCTCAAAAAACAAAAGAAAAAAAAAAAGGGAAGAAAATTGAAACGTCACGCTCGTCTTGAGTAGCAGTCCAACGTTAGCTGTGCAGCACTGTTTTAGACTCGTCTGAGTTTATCCCATTGTATAATAGTGTCTGCTGACTTCATACACGTCGCCCCCTTCCCCTCCAGGAAGTAGTATAAAAGATGATATTCTTCTTTGGATGCTGGCTTGGCATGAGACATAGGTATTATAGATGTCCCCATCCCACCTTTTGTACTTTGTACCTTCTGCTTTTCTTGTCCTTTTCATCCTTTGGGAACGTCCACTTAGGACTGTCACTGTTTCAGGTCTCTGGTATATTTAAGAAGTACTTCTGGGGATCTGGGGATGTCTCTGCTGTGTAAATCTCCCCTCTGCCTAAGTGGCTAGACTTGCAGTCTTCTGTTCCTATTTAAGTTGTTCAAAGTGTAACCTGGAACTGACCATAAAAGAGACTTAAGGATGATGTCATATGTGCAATGCAAAATCTGTTCTAGGCTGGCTCCTCTTTGAGCATAAACCAGTGCTGGATGCATGCTATTACTAAAGAGATTTTATTCTTTTTTTTTAAATTATTTTATTTGTTTTAACATTCCTAAATGTGTAGACCTCTCCTAATGTCTCTCATATGTCCTGCCCTTTTTTAAATAAATCATGTTCCCTTCACCCCATCCCCCTCCTCCTTTGTCCTCTGAGGTTGTACTCCCACCCCTCCCCACCCCCACTCCTCACTCATTCCCCTTCCCCCATCCCTCTTCCCTGGGGATCAGTCTTCCAGATTAGGCTCAACCTCTCCCAGTGAGGCTAGACAAGGTAGTCCTTTGCTACATTAATGCCAGGGTCGACCAGTCCATGTGTGCTTAAGAGATATTTCTTAATTAATGCTCTCATGTGTGTGTAGTGATTTCTCCTGGGAAGGCATGTGAATTCTAGAACAGCTCCATCTTCAGTCTTTGAGGAAAGGATTTCTGAGACACTGCTGTTGATTCAGGTGCCTGATCCCAATCTGTTGTCTGGGATTGGCCTTGTTTCCTCTTCATTAAACTTTCTAAATTCCTAGTTAAGGCCGTACTCAATAGAGTTTTAAAATGAACCATTTTGCTTCCAGTTTCTGGCTACTATGAATAAGGCTGGTATGAACATGGTGGAGCATGATTTGGGTATATGCCCAGGAGTGGTGAAAGTGGGTCTTGAGATAGAACCATTCCCAGTTTTCTGTTGAACCACAAGATTAAGTCCCAGAGTGATTGTACATGTATGCAATCCTACCAGAGTTGGAAGGGTGTTCACCTTTCTCGTCATCCTTGCCAGCATGTTCTGTCCCTTGAATTTTCAATTTTAGCCATTGATGTAAGGTGGAATCTCAGGATTGTTTTGGTTTCCATTTACCTGATGACTGAGAATGTGAGTCTAATTCTTATATTTTGTTGTTGTTGTTGGCAGTGGTGTGTGTGTGTCTGTACTTTTGGTTTTGCTGATAATGTGAGATTACTTATTTCCTGTGTTTTCATGTGTGTAGCTAACCGCCTTGTTTTGGATTTTTCCTTCCCTCACCTTCTATAGGGCTGTATTTGTAGATATATATTCTTTTAATATCTTATTCTTTTTTCATTTATTTATTTATTTATTTATTTATTTATTTATTTGGCCGCTGCCTCCCAAGTGCTGGGATTAAAGGCGTGCGCCACCACTGCCGGGCAATGTTTTAACCTTTTTTTTTTTTTTTTTTTTGGTTTTTCGAGACAGGGTTTCTCTGTGTAGCCCTGGCTGTCCTGGAACTCACTCTGTAGGCCAGGCTGGCCTCGAACTCAGAAATCCACCTGTCTCTGCCTCCCAAGTGCTGGGATCAAAGGCGTGCGCCACCACCGCCGGGCGATACTTTTTTCATTTATGGTGATTGAAGTTTTCTAGGTTTAGTAATCAGGGCTGGCTTCTGTGGTGCCATAGAATCTGTGTCCAAGCCCTTCTGGCTTTAGAGTCTCTCTTGAGAAGACAAGTATAATTCTAGAAGACAGAGATATAATAAGTTATCTGTTTTTTTTCCCATTTCAGTTTTTAATATTCTCTGTTATATGTGTTTAGTGTTTTTATTATTACATGGCACAGGGACTTTCTTTTGTGGTCCAATCTATTTGGTATTCTGTATGCCTCTTGACATCTCTTTTAGGTTAAAAAATATTTTTTATAGTTTTCTTGAAAATATTTTCTAGACATTTGAGCTGGTATCCTTCCTCTATTCCTGTTATTCATAGTTTTTGTATTCTCATAATATCCCAAAGTTCCTGGAAATTTTGTGCCAGAACATTTTTTTTTATTGGAACTTTTATTTACATTTCAGGTGTTTTTCCCTTACCCCCTTTCCCCCTCCCTCCCAGGAACTCCCTATCCCTTCCCCCTCCTCCTGCCTCTATGATGGTGTACCCACACCCACCCTCCCCAGAACCTCACCTCTCCACCTTCGAATACCACCCCCCATGATGTCCAGCCTTCATTGGACCAAGAATCTCTTCTCCCACTTATATATAGATCCCTTGCATATATAGCTGGAGCCATGGGTCCCTCCCTAAGCGCTCCCAGGCTCGTGGTTTAGACCCTGGGGGCTCTGGTTGGTTGGTATTGTTGCTCTCCTCATGGGGTCCCATACCCTTTCTACTCCTTCAGTCTTCACTCTGTCTTCTCTGTTGGGAACCCCATGATCAGTTTAATGGTTAGCTGTGAGCATCCGCCTCTGAATATGTCAGACTCTTGCAGACTTTTTTTTTTTTCTTTCAGATTTTGATACATTACATCTTAAGATATCATTATCGTTTTTTTTGTAAGAGGGCACATATTTTTGTTTATCTATACATACTGCACATGGGGTGGATACCCAGGTGGAATGGTCTGCAGACGGCTCCTCCTTCAGTTTCTGTCCTGCACTTTGCATCCTTCTTTGCTCCCTTGAGTATTTTGTTACTTCTTCTAAGAGGGAATCTGGATGAAATGGACAATTTTCTAGACAGAAACCAGGTACCAAAGTTAAATGAGGAGCAAATAAACCATCTAAACAGTCCCATAACCCCTAAAGAAATAGCAGCAGTCATTAAAAGTCTCCCCACCAAAAAAAAGCCCAGGCCCAGATGGTTTTAATGCAGAATTCTATCAGACCTTCAAGGAAGACCTAATACCAATTCTCTTCAAACTATTCCACAAAATAGAAACAGAAGGAACACTACCCAATTTGTTCTATGAAGCTACAATCACACTCATACCTAAACCTCATAAAGACCCAACAAAGAAAGAGAACTTCAGACCAATCTCTCTTATGAATATCGATGCAAAAACACTCAATAAAATTCGTGCCAGAACATTTTTATAATTAACATTTTCTTTGACACAACGTATCCATTTCTTCCATTATGTCTTAAATGTCTGATATTCTCTCTTCCATCTCCATTCTCTGGGTAAGCCTTGCCTTTGTAGTTCTTGACTACAGTCTTAAATTGTTCATGTCCAGGTTTGCCTTAGTCTGTGTTTTCTTTATTGCTTCTATTTCCAGGTTAAGGTCTTGAACTGTTTTTCTTGTTTTCTTCAACTCTTTTTTCTTAGCTTTATTTAAGGGATCTATTGGTTTCCTCCAATAATTTGTCTTTTCCCGGCTGTCTTTAATGGATTTGCTGATTTTCTCCTATTGTTTGATTGTGTTTTCCTGGATTCCTTTAAGGAATGTATTCATTGCCTCTTTAAGAACCTGTATCGTCTTCATATAGTTGTTTTAAGGTCTTTTTCTTGTGCTTTCAGCTATTTTGGAATATACAGGACCTGCTGTGATAGGGTAGCTTGTCTCTGTTGCTGACATATTTCTATGGCTGTTACTGATGATATATGCCTATGTTGGTGTCTAGGCATCAGGGTTTGGGGTGATTATGTCTTGGTTCTGATTTCTGGGTTTGCCTTGTTTGAATGGGAATTTTGGTCCTGGGTTTCTGTTTGCCCTGTTTATTCTCAGAAAGAGTGTTGCCTATTTTACTGGCCTACTTGGTTGCTGTGTTCAAGTGGGAATACTTGCTGGTGTTGGAGGCTTGATGAAGAGAAGGCCGGGGATATGATCTTAGCTATTCATAGGAGGCATAGATGAAGGGGGTGGTGATGTTGCCTCTGCTATTCTATTCCAGTGCTAAGGACAACTGTGAAGATTGGGTCTGGGGTAACAGATAGCATTGGTAGATAGCCTACCTGTTTTTCTGGCAAGCATGGCATCTGGCAGAACATGGGTTATCTGACAAGTTGGAGCTAGGACACAAAAGTGAGTTAGAACAGGAAGGGCCAGTAGGGATGACCATTCTATGTTATCTACAGAAGGCATGAGCAGGGACAAAAGAAGCTTCCCCTAGTATTCTGTTCTAGTGCTAAGGGTGACTGTGAAAATATACTCCCTGGTAACTAATAGTGGGGTAAGTCTTTGTACAGACTGCCCAGTCTTCTGGTAGGCATGGCCTGTGGTTAATGAGGGGGTGTCTGACCATAGTTTGTAGCTAGGACACAGAGATCAGCAGGAAGGGATATGTATTAGTCAGGGTTCTCTAGGGTTACTGAACTTATGAAATATTATGAAATATTGAGGAAATTTTATTATGATGACTTACAGTTTGTAGTCCAACTACCCCTATAATGGTCAGCTGTGAATGGGAAGGCCAAGAATCTAGAAGTTTCTCAGTCCCATGAGGCTACTTGTTTCAGCTGGTCTTCTGTAGAAGTAGATTCCAACAGATGTGCTGGCAAGTAAGTGCAAGCAGGCAAAGAAGCAAATCTTTCTTCTTCCAATGTCCTCATGTAGGTCTCCAGCAGAAGGTGTGGCCCAGATTAAAGGTATGTACCATCATGGTTGAATTTGGGGCTTGTTTTGTCCCAGACTGACCTTGAACTCAGAGATCTCCTTGCCTTAGTCTCCTAGGATTAAAGGTGGGTACTACCTTGCATGGGCCTATACTTTTCATGGCCACTGTGCATCAAGATCTCCATGCCAACATCCAGGTCAGAAACTTGAGTCTTCCAGCCTCAAGATCTAGATCACAGGTGAGCCCTCCAATTCTGGATTGTAGTTCATTCCAGATATAGTCAAGTTGACAACCAGGAATAGCTGTTACAAGATGGGAAGGTGGGATTGTCTGTGGTATCTACCTGAGGCATGGACAGTAGGAGAGGAAGCTGCAGCACTTGGACCAACCATGAGTATTGGGTCCCAGGGAACAGAGAGTGGGGAAGGTCTGGAGGCATCCTACCTTGTCTCATACCCCACATCTTAATCCTGGGACATCAGGTTCCCAGGGATCATTTATTTACTTCTTTTTTCAGTAAGGTTTTTATTATTGATCTGTGATAATTTTTTTTACATATGATATAAAAAGCACTATGTGGGCTGGGCAGGTTACTCAGTAAATATTCTTCTTGGAGTTGACCTGAATTCAGATACCAACATTCAAGTGAGGAGGCTCTTAAACACCTGCTATGCCAAATCCAGAGGATCTGACAACTTCTGTGGTGTGTCACCTGTACACACATGGAAAGCATTCTTTCACATACACACAAATACATACATAAAATGAAGAATAGACTTGTTTTCAAAAGAGCAAAACAAACTGTTTAGCTGGATAATCTGTTATCTTTCATTTAGTTTTAAAAGTGTGCGTCTCCTTCCTTTGATGCAGACTGACATCCAATCATCGTGAATCATAGGAAACAAAATGGTGTCTAAGTGATCCTAACAGACACGCTCTTCTTTATCATCAGAGAATGAGATACTTTTAGTAGTCAAAACTATTTTGTCCAGTTTTGAAACATTAGCATGCTTTAAGGAAATCTGTGCAATCAGAATATCCTCTACCCACAGTATGTTATCTATTATTGGTAAAGGAGAGAACCGGAGTGCACGGGTAAGTGACGGCCAGTGACTTCTTTGATTTTGATTTTGACTATAATCCTGTGGGGTTTTTTGTTTAAAAGGACTATTGTATTTATAGGCCTATCTCGTGTCTTCTTTTATAAATGGTGCCATCTATGTTATGTTATTTTAATAACTCTAATTTAATTATATTGTTGTTTCTGTGAAAAATGTCAGACCTTTCCCTATTTTTGTACTTTGAAATTTTGCTATGTTATTAGTTCCTTGAGTTTTTGTTGTTTTGGGGACTTTCTGTAGAGAAAGTTTTAGTTTACTCTTTGTGATTCTATAGGTTTGCCTTTTCTCATTTCTTGGCACATCTTTGTTTTCCAGTTATTGGAGTTTTCAGTGTTCCAGTTTTTGCCTTTTTTTTTTTTTTTTTCCGAGACAGGATTTCTCTGTGTAGACCAGGCTGGCCTCGAACTCAGAAATCTGCCTGCCTCTGCCTCCCAAGTGCTGGGATTAAAGGCGTGCGCCACCACCGCCCGGCTCAGTTTTTGCTTTTTAAGTCATCGATATTTGATTTTTAAGTCAACATAGTGGTTTGGGGGTTGTTTTTTTTTTTTAATGCATATTATTGTCTCCTTGTCTTGATTAGCTTCAATTGTCAACATTTCATCTGAGGGGCCTCAATGTTAGGTGTACCCCATCAGAGTCACTGCTTGCTATGTGTGCGAGAGCTTGTGTTAAATGGTGATGGATGTGGAAAGGATCTTCAATTGAGGGTAGAAATATCCCAGTGGTCCTGTCCGGATTATATAAACACCTGAGCATGAGGTGGTGACCAAACCAGAGAGAAAGCCAGATAGCAATGTTTGCCCATGGTTTTCGTTCCTTCGTTTTGTAGCTGGAGTTTTATATTTAAGTTCCCTAAGTGATGAAGTATGATCTGACAGAATCAGGCAAATAAACCCATTCAGTAGAAGAGATGCTTTTGGTTAGAGGTTTATCACAACAGCAGAGATTCAAATTAGGAAAAAAATGTGGCTCAAAGAATTTTGTTGCTGGATAGAACCGGTGAATTTGTCTCTTTGATGAATGTGGAAGATACCAGGACTTTAGGGAGCCTACGTGGCTGTTTTTTTTTTTTTTTTTTTTCTTTTTTGAATGACCTGGGTAATTGGAGTGTTGATAGTAATGGAGATAGAGGAATTCAAAGTCAAAGGATTTCAGTTGAAATACACTCCAGAAAAATTAAGCTAGAGATCAATTAAAGAGAAGGCCTTTGCTCTCCTTTGGAAGCCTAAGAATGTGCACAAAAGGTCATGCTCTCCTGCTAAGACTTCGATTAATCCAATGAGTAGACAAAGTGATTCAGAGTTCCAGGAATCAAATTTATATAAAACCTGTTTCAACTGTGGTCCAAGCATGGCTGTGTCCGTCACAACTTAAGAAGCCAAACTTGTCAGGATCACTTATGTTGTACTGGTTCTGGAAACAAGGAAGATGAAAACTGTAACGTCGTGTATTCTTAGTGTGTGCTTTTGGTTGCTCACTTATTCCAGCCATCTATGTTTGACAGTCATAGCTTAGCTGAGGACACTGTAAGAGTTCCCTGCATGAAACTGTGAGGTTGAAGCCTGAGTCTCATTTTGAGACCACAAAGTTTTGATCTATCTAAGTGATGAGACATCTGCCATGGACAGCTGAGTTCAGGGAGTGGAAGTAACCAAAGAGAAAGATTTATGAGAAGTTGAAGGAGTAGGGCCATCTAAGTCCTTTGATCCTGAAGCAGCATGAGTCTGAGCCAGAACTGCAGGATTTGGTGTTTGTCCTGCTAGGGTTCTTCTTGCTTTGGTTCAATCTTGTCTCATTATGTACCCATTCCTTTCTATTGGAATGGGAATATGTATTCTGTGCCACTGTATGTTGGAAAGATATAAATTGTTTTCTGATTTTACAAGATGTGTCAGTCAAGAGATTGATTTGAGTGTCAGAAGAGCCTTTGAACATTTGAACAGGGTACAAGTTTGCAGAATATGGGAATCACTAAAGTTACCCTATCATCATTTTCATCATGGGATGACCATGAACTTATAGTTATCAGAGTCAGAATGCAGCGAGGGAGAGAGGGCGCCTCCCTGTATGCTTAGACAGCTAAGCCCTTTGCGTGGATGGTTGCGCATGTGGTGAAGCAAGTCTCAGAGAGGATCCTTGGCAGGATGCAAGGAGAAGACCCAGAGCAGAGCTACGAAGAACCATGTGGACGGTTACTCTGACCAGTGGGGAATGGGGATACAGGCAGAACACATAGAGGTATAGATCAAACATAGGGAATTTTCCATTTACCAGACTGCAGGCAGTATGTGTTAGACAACCCAGTGGGTGTCTGTGGGTACGGATGAAGACAATGAGCCCATTGGGTGTTCGTGGCCGTTACCAAGTTAACATCGGCGTCCTGAAAGGAAACTTGTAAGGAAAATCAGGCTCAGGCCAGATAATCTGGTTGTCATAAGAAAATCTGGGGGCCTTCAGCGGGGCCTGGCCCGCCAGAAAGATAGCCCACCTGGTACCAGGATTTCTGGCAGCTGGGAGAGCTTAGGAGTGGGGGGGGCTGGGCTACTTTCGAGGGGAGAAATCACCCAGTGGCCACTGTCCTAAGTCGTAGATTGGCTAGAGGCCAGTCATAAGGACTGGGGCAATGGAAAGCCAACTCTTTAGCCTGGGAAGCATTCGCCAGGCGCTGCTGGGCGGCTAGGGTCCCTCTCGCCAAGTGGAAACTCCTTACCAATTAATAAGCTGATGTGTGTTTGCAAGTGTATGCGGTCTGGCAGCAGGAAAGGCAGGAAAAGTGAAACCATGAGTTGTGTGTCTGTCTGACTACCTAGCCCACATGGCAGAGAACCATGTGGGGGCCGCACAGCTCACGTGGTGGAAGTTTTCCAGCAGCGGTGGAAGGCAGGTAGTAGCAGATGAAGTCCATGTGGAGTAGCAGTGGCAGCAGTGGTGGTGGTGGTGGTGGTGGTGGTGGTGGAATTGTGGTGGGCTACATGGCGTCTGTCCTGCACAGTCACAGCAGCCAGAGCTGGTGGCTGCATGGGTCTCGAGGTCCCCAAAGTCTTTGTATCCCAGGTTTCTTTCGGCACCATTGTTAGATTTCCGGCACAGCAGCTTGGAACAGATAACCCCAGGCCAGAAGGTTCCCGAGGGTAAGATTTATTTAGGCGGAGGGAAGAGAGCAAGAGGAGGGAGAGAGAGAGCAGAGAGGTAGAGGTGGAGTCCAGCCATGACCACGTGGAGATAGGGGGAAGGGAAGGGGAGCCTGCAGTCCTGCGGGCAAGAGAGCAAGAGAGAGGAGGGACCAGACAGCCCCTTTTATAACTGTGGGGAAGAGCATACCTGGCTGTCGTCAGGTGTCTGTGGAGGTGGAGTTTAGACTGAATACTAACACTATGTTGTTTATTTATGATCAACATTTACATTGCTAATGTTTTCATTTGTTTATTGTAACTTTAAACTTCTATTGTCCTTAAGTAAGATCTTATTACTGTTACAGTTTAAACTGGGGAATTTCAGGTCCGAGGAATATGAGGACAGAACAACAGTGAATGGTTCATTCTTTGTAGGAAGTTTAATGAAAACCTCTGAGGTTCCTTCTTTCTTCTTTGGGTTTTTTTTGTTTTTGTTGTTCGTAGCTTTTGTTTGTTTTGTGGTGGTTTTTTGGTTTTTTGATTGATTTTTTTGCAGCAGAGACAGGGTCATAATAGGTACCACTGGCTTTACTGGGACTTGTTTAATAGACCAGGCTGGCATTCAAGTCAGTGAGTTACACCGCCCTCTACTTGGTGAGTGTTGAAATTAAAGGCATTTGCAAATATACCCAGCCTGCTCATAGTTTTTTGTAGTTTCTAATTGTTTATACTAAATTCTCAATGGTATTAATTTGTTTGCCTCTCTTTCTCTCGCTCTCTCTTTCTCTCTCTGTCTCTCATTCTTTTTCTCTCTTTCTCTCACTGGGTCTCTGTCTGAATGTCTCTGTTGTCTCTGTCTTTTAATTGGCATTTCATTTGCTAGGCTATATGCTATTCAAATACTCCAGCAGGTGATCGCCATAATTTGGTTTTCTTCTAAGTGATGTCATGACTATAGCAGGATTTCTCTGTCATGGGCTGAGTGTGGGAATCATCAGAATTATATGAATATATTGTCAATGAAGTATTCATTGCAGTGTTATCACTATCACACTTTCTGTTGTACACATGTATGGGATATTTTAGGACGCATTGACCTATGATGATGTGCATGTACACTTCACTCGGGAGGAGTGGTCCTTGCTGGATCGATCTCAGAAGAGACTTTACAATGATGTGATGCTGGAGACCTACAAGAACCTCATTGCTATAGGTAAATCTGAATTTTCCTTTTGAGTTTTAAAATGGGAGGGGGAGGTTACAGCTGTTTCTTGATTATTGATGATGCTCTTTTATAATCTAATGAGAATGAGGAAGAATGAGGTGATTAAAGCAGGCATGGTTCTAAGGTTCACTGTAGATAATGGCTTATGGACTAATTTCTAATAATGTATATTTTCTGATACTATATTTTAGGCTACAATTGGGAAGACCATAGTATTGAAGAACATTGTCAAAGTGATAGAAGACATGGAAGGTAATTTTTTGTGTGTGTGAAACATGATTTAAATGTGCTTTTGAAGAAAATTTGATGTGTTCTCAAAGTTGTAAAGATCAGCAACAGTGTAAATATTCACAGCTTTAGGTTTTTGATGACTATTAAATTCTCACAAAGGCAAGTACCTGACATCAGGCAGCTGACTGTGCTTGCAGGGCATTCCTCTGTGACAGTATTTCTTCAGATATAACAGTTTGAGTCATATCACCATTAGAGCTACACTGTAGAACTGCCATTCCATGTACTTTCACACCACTCAGGTATTGCAAAGTGTATCCACACTGGACAGGTGATATGTAAATGTCCACATCCTTCTAATGAGCAAATAGTCCATAGGAAAGCTGCTGTTACTCATAAACTTGTCTGAAATTCCCTAAGTTCAGTGAGAGGGGAAGTTTAGGAGAGGTAAGAATGTTGTTGTGGAGAAACCTTAATCCATACCCTACACTTCATGTCTGTGAGGAAGAAAAAGTCAAGCTGTGTGAATGCAAGGAGGAAAGCCTTCATTTGTTGTTCTTTTACTAGGCATGTCATATGTCATACTGGATACAGTTTACATGAGCATAGGGTATTGACAGAAGCAGAGTATCTCTCTTTTCTTGGAACTATTTGTTAGATGATATGTGGTAGTCCCCACTTTGAGGAGAATTTCTGTGTGTGATACAAGTTTGTAATCACTTAGTTTTTCAACTTCACTTGGAATACAATCACAAACATACACTGCAGAGAATCACTATGCGCTTAGGAATGTTTGTCCTTCACTTTTCAAATACAGTGTGACTCACAGTGTAAAACAGTTATGAACATAATTACTGTGGTAAATCTGTGAATTCAAGTATCTGAAAACCTTTATGTAGACAAAGTCTGGTATAAATGTGAGCCATGTAATAAATGCCCTAACAGTCACAGGTATCTCTAATGATGCAAAACAACCCACAGTGAAGGGGAACACCAAGACTAAACACTGAGATAAAAACCTTAAGATCTGATTCTACCTTACTATTAGACCAAAATTGTAAAGTTAATTCTTACAGATAAAAATGATTCATCAGTCTAATGAATGTGATAAAACTTTACATGTTCCAATTATCATTGCAGGCATGAAAGAAGACCTGCTGGAGAGAAACTCTATGAATATACACAATGGGATAAAGCCTTCACATATCACAGTCATCTTCAAAAGCATGAAAGTATTCAAACTCAAGAGAAACCCTCTGAAGGCTTTCAACATAGTGAAGCCCTTGCATGTCATAGTCTCCAAATACATAAAAGAAGAGATACTGGAGAGAAGCCCTACAAATGTAATCAATGTGACAAAACCTTTTTACAACCCAAGTATCTTCGAATACATGAAAGAACACATACTGGAGAGAAACCCTACAAATGTAATCAGTGTGATAAAGCCTTCACACTTCACTCTACTTTGCGTTTGCATAAAAGAAAACATACTGGAGAGAAACCTTATGAGTGTAATCAATGTGGTAAAGCCTTTGCACAACGCAGATATCTTCAAATACATAAAGTAACACATACTGGAGAGAAGCCCTACAAATGTAATCAATGTGATAAAGCCTATTCTCAACCATGTCATCTCCGAATACATAAAAGAACACATACTGGAGAGAAGCCTTATAAATGTGATCAGTGTGGAAAAGCCTTTACATGTCACAGTCATCTTCAAAGTCATGAAAGAATTCATACTAGAGATAAATCCTACAAATGTAATCAATGTGACAAAGCCTTTTCACAACCCAGGTATCTTCAAATACATGAAAGAACACATACTGGAGAGAAACCTTATGAATGCAATCAATGTGGTAAAGCCTTTGTACATCAGGGTACTTTGCATTTGCATAAAAGAACACATACTGGTGAGAAACCTTATGAGTGTAATCAATGTGGTAAAGCCTTTGCACAAAGCAGTCATCTTCAAATACATAAAGTAACACATACTGGAGAGAAACCTTACAAATGTAATCAATGTGGTAAAGCCTATTCTCAACAGAGTCATCTCCAAGTACATAAAAGAACACATACTGGAGAGAAACCTTACAAATGTGATCAGTGTGATAAAGCCTATTCACAACACAATAGTCTCATAATCCATACAAGAACACATACTGGAGAGAAACCCTATGAATGTAATCAATGTGGGAAAGTCTTTGCACATTACAGTACTCTCCAGTACCATAAAAAGAATCATACTAAAGAAACCCTATGAATGCAATCACTGTGATGAAGCCTTTGAAAATCACAATAGTCTCCAGAAACATAAAAGGAATCCTCTGGGAAAGGAACCCTGTGAAGGTATTTAACATGGTCAGAGCTTTGCACATTTCTGTAGTCTTCATCATCATGAAAGTATTCATACTACACAAAAATAATATGAACAGAAGAAATGTGGTAAAGCTGTTGCACATCATAGTTATCTCTTAATGTAGAAAAAGACAGAAATTAGAGAGAAATCCTACAAGTATGATAGAAGTGATAAAGCCTTTTCACAATGAAGTTATCCCTGAATACATTAAAAAAACATACTGGTGAGAAACACTATACTATGAATGTAATCAATGTGGTAAACCCATTGCACAACATGGTCAACCTTGAATATAGAAAAGAATACATACTAGACAGAAACCCTATGAATGTAAGGAATGTGGTGAAGACATGAAACCATACTGGAGAGAAACATTATGAAGGTATTCAGTATGATAAGTCTTTGTGTGTCATAGCTGTCTCCAGATACACATGAAATAATGCTGGAGAGAAAACCCTACAAATATAATTGATGTGATAAACCATTTTTACAAAACATTTATCTTTAAGTACATCAAAGAACACATACTGAAGAGAAACCCTGTGAATATAAGCAATGTGGTAACGCATTTTTATTTGAGGTCAACGTCAGCTATGTAAAAGAATATATACTAGAGCAACCTGTCCCCAAATGCAATCAGTGTGATAAAGCCTTTTTACATAACAGTCATGTTCAAAAACATGCAAACAATTATCCTGGAGAGAAACCTTATGAATGTATTTTAAATTATAAAGCCCTTGGACATTTCTGCAGCCTTCATGATCATGAAGATATTCATACTGGAATGAAACCCTGTAAGTACAATGTGGTAAACTTTTTGCACATCACAGTTATCACCAAATTCAGAAAACAACACACGCTGGAGAGATCTTATGGATGGATTCACTGTGGTAAAGCCTTTGCACATGAGAGTCGTCATCTAATGTATAACAGAGCACATACTGTAGAGAAACCCCACAAGTGTAAGCAGAATGATAAAGCCTTTTCACATCACAGTCATCTTAAAAGGCACTGGAGAGAAACCTTATGAATATATTAAATATTGTGAAGCCGTTGCACTTTAATCATCATCATGGCAGTATTCATGCTGGACAGAAGCCCTGTGAATGCAAGCAATGTGACAAATCCTTTTATCACCAAATGCACAGAAGATCACATACTGTAGAGAAACCTTATGAATGGACTCACTGTGCTAAAGTCTTTGCACATCACAGTAGTCTCTGAATACATACAAGAATACATTCTGGAGAGAAATCCTGTGAATGTAATCAATGTAATAAGACATTTGCATGTGACAGTCTTTGAGTATATAAAAGAACACATACTGGAGAGAAAACCTATGGATGTTTGAGGAAGTGAAAGAACTCATAATGAAGGGAATTTGACTATAAAGGATTTGGTAAGATCATTATGTTCAGCTACACATGATTATTCTGGAGAAAAATAATCTGACAAGTGTCAACCATCTATTCAAACACAGTGTTCTTTATTTTAAACACACCTGCAAACTCATCTGGATAAAACCACTATGGATTTAAGTGATAAGCTAATAACTCTCTTAGATTTCACACTTCTCTTGAATGACAAAAAAAATTCATCCAGGTATAAAACTTTATGGGTGTGTATTAATGACTTTTCTGTGGCATCCTATAAACCAGTTTAATTTGGCTTATGGTTCTACACCATCAACGTATCAGTTGTCAGACATGGCAGCTAAAGGAGGAAACTCGAGCTCACATCTTCAGCCTGCAGCATGTAGCAAGGAATAGGAATAGCAAACAATGGCAAATGTGGATGTAATCTCTGAAGAACCACCCCCGGGAAACTAATTCCCCCCTCCACCTTGACAGCCTTTGCTATCTTCCCAAGATTGTTAATAATTAAGCTGATTTTCTTTGCAACAGTTTCTTGTTCCTTCCGAATCAAACCTTGAACTCAAAATCCCCTGCCTTGCCTCCAAGTTGGGATTAATACAGGCTGCTGTCTGTATTTTTATATGGTTTGTTGCGTGTACATGCTGGTTCTGTAGAACCCCTTGGGTCGTTTATGGAGCAAGATTACAGGATGTCCTAAAAATCCTGACCCTTGGCCCTAGAAATAAACTTGTCATAAATGTTTGACCATGCCACTAGCCCTGAAAATATTTGAAAGTGTTTGTTATGTTGACATCAGGTAATAAGAAAAATATTCATACATGGGAAAAATCCTATTTCTACAAACGATTTAGTAAACATTTTGACATACATTCAATCACCAGAAAAATTTTTGCTGCACCTCTTTTTCATAATAGCCTTGGAGCAAATAAATCACCTATTCACACAAGTCTGATGGTTCATATCTATCTCCACATCTGGTTCATATTTCGACAGTTTTGAAGTTTGTGTTGATGTCTGCTGTATGTGTGACAAATCCCTTTATTAACCCTTATTTGATGGTCCTTATATTGCTTCTGTGATTAAAGGTGTCTTCTATTGTGGTTTTACTTGGTGGCAGATGTTTTTTTGCTTCAATGTATACAATGTCTATCAACTAAGTGATCCGTTGTTTATTTAACAGGGAAGAATTTGGAAAGAGATGGAGAAATAACAAAGAAGGTTGAAAGTGATGTAACATATTTTAATTAAAGTGTAAAAAAAAAAAGACTGCCAGAAGCCGGGCAGTGGTGGTGAATGCCTTTAATCCCAGCACTTGGGAGGCAGAGGCAGGGGATTTCTGAGTTCGAGGCCAGCCTGGTCTACAGAGTGAGTTCCAGGACAGCCAGGGCTACACAGAGAAACCCTGTCTCAAAAACAAACAAACAAAAAAAAAAGCTGCCAGAAAAATAGGAAACTAGGTAAGAGCACTGGTTGTTGTTATAGATGACACAGTTTCTATTCACAGAAATGACCTGTTAGCTAATCATCTCCTGTAACCCCAGTCCCAAGGGACCTGATGGACTTTGTAGATATTGTGCACAGACATGTACATAAATACCCATATACATAAAATACATAAAATAAATGCTTAAAGCATATAATTCTCTATTGTCCTACCTCTGAGTCCTGTAGTCGGTTGTCTATTATAGTCACACGCATACACACACAAAGCTTTTGCAGGAGCAGCATGGGTTTGGCCTTCAATCCAGAATAGGAGGAATAGTTTATTGTGTCCAGTGCTGGGAATAATCAGGGTAGACAATCAGTATCTGGAGTCACCACTATGAACAAGGAACTTAAAGAGCCAGGGGGGTTAATTTCCCAGCATGTATTCCATGTTACGTGAATGAAGGGTGACCAGATTGGTGGGTATACTATTTGGGGAGGTTTGCTTCATCCAATGAATATTGATTTCCAGCTAAAGGGCACTCCTTTGAAGATTTGTCCAGTGCATTTTCAGATTTATGTTAACTCAGAAAGTTGAGAAAAAGGACATTGCTGTATCGTGTATTTGGTTCTTAAACGTATGTTTTAATGCCATTCCGTCTGCCAGGAAATCACTGTTCTTATCTCTTAATTAATTTTATTTTCCAATGTTTTCTGGTCATTAAGAAATTTTTCCTTTTTTCACAATGCTATTGATTTTTTTTTTTTTTTAAAGAGCAATGTCCTCTATATCTCAGGCTTGGTTTTGCTATAGAGTTGAGAATTGCTTTGAACACCCAATCCTGCCTCTGCTGCCAAGTGCTAGGAAGATAGACAGCCTTGCAACTTCTTTGAGGCAGGCCCTTGACTGATCAGTGAAAAGGAAAACTAGACCAGTGAATGAGTGTCCTCCAGTCGTTCTGGCTTTTATTGGGACTTAGAAATGAAAATAGACCTATGCAAGAATTGAGTTCTATGATTAACTTTGAAGTTTATATAGTCATAACAAAAAATAGTAGGGAAAAAAGGATGTAGAAGAATTAACAGCAGTTCGATATTAGTAAAGTAATCAATTTTAGAACAAGTATCCAGATTAGCCATTTCTCACACCCACACCCCAGGCAACCAAGAATCTCACTTTAAAAAAAAAAAAAAAACTGAAGTTACTGTGAAACCAAATTACTAATAGAAGATCTGGGTAAAATAAAGTGGCCCTGCAGACGAGAACTGCACATTTCCATCCTAAGAGAAAAGGTATGGGTAAAACTTGGTGTCCTCTACTACTAATCTCTAGTCTCTGGGGTCATAGAGTCTGGTTCAACTAGTTAAAGTAATGCTTGGTATGATACTCCATCATTCCTTCCTTCTCTCTCCTGCCTCCAAGCACTAACATAAACCTTTCTCTTCCTTCCTTCCTTCCTTTTTTTCTTTTTTTTTCAACTTACGCCCTCTTTTTGCTTTAACAACAGTTATTATTTGAATGTGTCCTATGTTTGGCTGCAGAAACTCACACCGATTGAATCAAAGGGATAGCTATATAAGACATTGTGTGTGTAATGGAATGTGCACACAAAAGATTCTGTCTCCAGAAGAGGAAGAAAATGCTTGGATGTGAAGAACTTGTAAAGAACTATACAGTTTCTCCAGTGAGAGCCTGTCTGCCCCTAGGCTGGAAGGGCAGAGCTGGAAAGCCATGTGCTCTTTGAGTCAGGTGAAATCTACTCAGGAAGTAGTGTAGCTGCTACTGTCCTGGGGCCAAGCTGGGTAATCCTAGCTATGATGCACTATGGAAAAGCCTAGGAATCAGGAGCACTAGTGGGAGATACCTTGCTTGTTCTTCCCAGAATTCTCCTCTTCTGCAGCCATAGGAGCTGTGAGGGAGACCACAAGCTGGGCCATGTTGAGTGTGTGTGGGTCACTGTCCCCAGACCAGGAAGAAAGATTGGCTGAAGTATCAGAGTCTTATGTGCTAGAATTGGAATGGACTGTGAGCCATATTGTAGCTCTGCTGTTAAATGGGGTGATCTGGGCAGGGACCCTTGGAGTCTCAGTCATCCTGATGGTCTGATAGGATGCAGTAGGTTATTTCAGCTTTTTTTTTTTTTTTTTTTTTTTTTGTATTGAAACTTAGTGTGTGCAAGTATGTGGTGAATTTTGGAGAAAGTTTCATGAACTGCTGACAACGTGCTATATTATTTTACATTTGGGCAAAATGTTCTGTAAATATTTCCTAGATACTTTTGGTATATAATGTCTGTTAGTTCCGTTATTTCCCTGTTTAGTTTTCATCTGGTGGACCTGTCCATTGATGTAAATTGGATATTGAAGTCTTCTACTATCAGTCTGTGAGAATTAATGTGTGATACTAGCTTCAAACCTTTTTCATTTACTTCTGGCTTTAGGTCTCCATTGAGAAGTCAGGTGTAATTCAAATAGGTCTGCTTTCATATGTTACTGGGTTTTTTCTCTTGTAGCTTTTAATATTCTTTCTTTGTTCCCTATGTTTAGTATATTGATTATTATGTGGTTAGGAAACTTTCCTTTCTGATCCAATCTCTTTGATGTCTTTATTCCTTGATAAGCATGTCCTCCTTTAGTTTAGGAAATTTTAATTCTTTGATAATTTTTTTTGCTTGGTTGATATTTTCAGTTAAAGCATCTTTATTTTGCAATTTTCATTCCATACAAAAGCAATAGAAATGCAAATATTGACAAGTTTACAATTGAATACATGAACATAGTATCTGTACACATTATCATTTACAGCAATATTACATGGTAAATTAACTGATCATTAAAAAAACAAGTTCTTTCTAAATCCCTCTCTTCTGCCTCAACTCTCACAGAGCATGTGCTAAGATACTTACCTCACACTAATGCCATTTCAAGTTCCAAGTTAAAACTATATAACTTACATAAAGCCCATTCATATAATAGCTTAACATCTTTGTTCAGAGCTCTGTATGAGGGAAAACTACGTTCACGTTGATAAAAGACCAGAAAATAAGTTTTTACAAAGTCACTGCAGCTGCCTGACTGAGAATTCTTCATCAGTTACCTGAAAGGCAGCTGATGCTAACACATGGTTAAAATCTGCTGCCAACCCATTTGAAAAGTGGCAACTGAAGTCTCAAGTTCTTGTGGAAAACCACAAGTCTAACTTGGGGGGCAGAAAGATAATAGGGTTAAGTCTTCACTGGATTTAGTTTCATTTACAATTTAAAACATTCGTAACACATTCACCATACATAAAAATAAGGCAAGAAAAACAATATCATGAGAAAATAAACTCTCAACCGAAAACAAATACAAATGCACAGCAACTCAAGCCTTCCAGGCAGCCAGGAAGAGCCTAGTATTTCTCAGAGTAACCACCAGGTGGCAGTTAACTCATGGCAGAGAAGTCTTTGAAAGGTTCAAACAAGCTTCCAAATCAAACTCATCCTCCAATTGGCAGTCCACATGTCTGACTTTGGGTGTGCCAGCATACACATCAAAGTTATCCTATGAACTTGTCTGAGACTCAGAGCTGTTTTCCGTGAGTTCTGTCTCCATTTCTCCAAGATCTACAGGTTGTATTTCTTGCAAATCACATCCTTCTTTAGCAGGAGGATCCCAAAAATGCAAAGCCACCTTCCAGAGTTTAATCTGTTGGTCCCATGACCGCCGGCTATACTTCTTAAACTTGTTGGGGGTCCTGGGATGGATTCCAGGTTGTCGCAGGTGTCAGAGGACCTCTTTAATGTATCGGTCATAGGCGATAGTGTTCTTTCCATAGTTGATCTGCGTCTGCCTTCTCATCAAGACACTTTCATCCGTCTCCACATCAGCAGGCACTGAAGACATGGACTCCTTTGAATCAGAACTTCCTGATGATGATTTTCTCTTTCTTCCAAAGTAGTTTTCTTCCAGAGTAGTTTTCTTTTGTACCTTGCAATCTCTTTGTTAACTCTGGTCCTCTTTTTTTTTTTTTTTTTTGGATTTTCGAGACAGGTTTCTCGTGTATCTGGGCTGTCCTGGAACTCGCTCGTAGACCAGGCTGGCCTCGAACTCAGAAATCCGCCTGCCTCTGCTCCCAAGTGCTGATTAAAGGCGTGCGCCACCACCGCCCGGCAACTTTGGTCCTCTTTTCATCTCTCAACTGCACTTGCCCAGTCAGATATCTAGAACGGGGCTATGGCCTTCAGGAGTTGTAAAGCTTTCAGGTCGGTGGTCCGCAGTCTGGAGCTCGCCGTCCTCAGAGTCCTCGAGTCCTTGGGCTTCTGGTCCCTTCTGTCTGCTCGGCGCTTCTGTCCGCAACTCCATCTCGCAGGGGACCGCGGGCTCGCACCGCTGTCGTGACGACTCCCATAATGGGGTGGACTTCCAGGTCTACAGGCCATGGTGGCAGAGGTCTGAAGGGCAGCTCAGTGGCAAGAACCTCGGCGACAGCACGGATGAGGTCTCGATAATTTTTTGAAAATATTTTCTGTGCCTTTGCTCTATGATTCTTCTCTTTCTTTTCTTCTTATTATTTTTAGGTATGGACTTTTCTTTAATGGACTAGATGCCCCAGGGTAGGATGGTACCCAAAGGAAAATTCCCTTTTTTGAGGAGAAGGGAGGGGGCAATGGGTATACAAGTGGGATTGGGAACCCAAGAGGGAAGGGGCTGTGATCTGGATTTGAAGTGAATAAAAAAATTACAGTTGAGAAGATATTATTTTTTCCAGTATGACATGTATTCATTACATTAATACTACCAGTGACTTCGGAGTTACTGGATTTCAAGTGTGTGACATTCTTTTTACCTTTTGTGTATATTTTTAACTTTTTTAAAAACATGAATATGAGTCTTTTGCCTGTATGCACGCATGTATACCACTTGTGGTTTGTCTGGTCCTCACCAAGTCAGAAGATTGCTTCAGAGACCCTGAACTTGAAATTATAATAGGTGTGAGCCCCCCAGGTAAGTCGTGGAAATTGAATCTATTTGTAAGACCATGTAAGAGCCTTCATCACTGAGCCATCTTTTCTACCCTATGTTGTTATGATCAACATTCAAATTGCTAATGTTTTCATCTGTTCATTTGCAACTGTTTTAACATGTATTCTCTTTTGGTAAGATCTTATTAATTTGCAATTTAAACTGGGACACTTCAGGTTTATTGAAGATGAATACAGAACTGCAGTGAATGTATAACACTTTGTAGAAACTTCAGTGAAAGCCTCTGAGTTCTATGTTTTTTGCTTGTTTTATTGATTTTTGAGGAGACTGGGTCTTAATATGTACCTTTGGCTGTCCTGAAATTCCGTGCAAGCTGAGCAAGCTGGCTCCTGCTCAGTGAGATGCCCCTGCTTCTGCCTGCGGAGTTCATGAGCCAATATGCCCAGCTTGCCCATCTTTTTGTAATTAGTAATTATTCACATCATTTCTCTGACACACTCACTCCTGTTAATTGTTTAACTTAATTATTCTGTATATCTGTTAATAAGAAGCATTTCTCGTGGCCACCAAATAGAGCTCCCGCTAGGAGCTGAGCGGCGGCGGCGCGCTTGCCCGGAGCCCTGGTTGGCTTTCCCGGGTTGTTCTGCAGTATGAGTCGCAGGTTCCTTTTGCCGCCGCCGCCGCCGCCGCCGCCGCCGCTGCTGCTGCTGCTGCTGCTGCTGCTGAATCTGCTCTTGCCGGTAATTCTTGCTATGCTAGAATCACACTCCAGACAGAGCCAGAACCCCTTCAGCTGCATCCCTGGTGAATACTGGTCTAATGGCATCTGCTGCAAGTTTTGTCCTGCAGGTATGTTTGTCCAGCAGCACTGCACGACCTCCCATACCCCAGGACAATGTGAGAAGTATGAGCCAGGAACATTCACAACGAGTGAAAATGGCCTGGACTCTTGTATCCGTTGTTCCACCTGTGATAACGGCCAGGAAATGGTGACTGACTGCTCTGCCACCGGTGACCGGAAATGCCAGTGCCAAACACATTACTACTCTAACCCAGAATCTCCAGAATTGTGTCAACCATGTACCAAGTGTCCCCAAGGAATCCCTGTCCTCCAGGAATGCAGCTCCACAGCTAACAGAGTGTGCAGTGGGTCTGCTTCAAGTAAAACAGATTCCAGAAACCGGTTCTTTCAACTATTATTACTTCTGATCCTGCCAATTATTGTTGCTGTTATCTGCTATATCAGAAGAAGATAACGGTTCTACAGTTGTTGTCTTAGCTATCATTTTATTGTTGTGAAGAGACACCATTGAGGCAACTCTTTTTTTTTTAGGGGGAAGGGGTCAGGTTTTCAAGACAGGGTTTCTCTGTATAACCAGCCTTGGCTGTCTTGAACTCGTTTTGTAGACCAGGCCGGCCTTGAACTCACAGAGATCCAGACTAAGGCAACTCTAATAAAGGAAAACATTTAATTGAAAAAAAAAAAAAAAGAAGCATTTCTCTTCCAAGGCTATATCCTATTCAAACCACACAGAAATTATAAGGGTCTGAAAATCGCTGATTGAATACCCAGCACAAATAGTATGCAAAAACAAAGAGTGTTTATTCAGCAGAAACAACCAGCATGTGGGGGTCAACCATTCTTTAAATGGCGATCCCAGACAAAGTTATGCAGGGTTCCTATAGGGAACTGGGATAACTGCCTAGGAGGATTAGGTAATACCAAATCTCACTGGCAGGCACTAGGGGGTCACACATGGTCACAGGTCTGCATTGCTATGTCCTGAACGTTCAACCATGTGATGAAATAGGGCTGACCAGCACAAATGGATTATTCTGAGATAAAATATTTCCTCGCTTTTGTGCTTATCCTCAGGCTCTTCTTAGGGAGCAGTTTTATGATCTTGTTCTGGATTTTATCTTCTGTTCCTAGAGCTGATGCATTATGACTTGGATTCTGGGACTTACGGTCTAGTCCTGAAGCTGGTGCCTTATGGCCTTTTTTGAAATCAGGACTGGTCCTTAAATGGAGACAAATGTGGTTTATGTTGCCCTTTCAAAATGACATGGGGGTGACCTTGTTCTCATTTTTCTTCTAAAATTGCTTTGTAATAGTATTATAACATGAATGTCATGGATCGAGTGGGGAAAGCATCAGAATTATATGAATATATTGTCAATGAAATACACAGTTTTAATAATGGCAGTAACAGCCCTCTCGTGGTACACATGTATGGGGTAACTTAGGATGCAGTGGTGTATAATGATACACATATGAACCTCATTTAAGAGGAATGGCTTCTTCTGGATCCTTCCCAGAAGAATCTTTACAAGCATGTGATACAGGAAACTCTGTAAGACTGTTTTCCTTCACTTTTTCAAATAAGGGCATAACCTTTTTGGGGGGTTATTGATGCTCTTATGTAATATTTATTAAGAAAAAGAATGTGAGCCGGGCGGTGGTGGCGCACGCCTTTAATCCCAGCACTTGGGAGGCAGAGGCAGGAGGATTTCTGAGTTCGAGGCCAGCCTGGTCTACAGAGTGAGTTCCAGGACAGCCCGGGCTACATAGAGAAACCCTGTCTTGAAAAATCAAAAAAAAAAAAAAAAAAAGAAAAAGAATGTGGAGAATAAATTAGGCGTGGATTTAAGGTTTACTGTGATAGTAACATAAATTTAGCAAAGTTTCTAGTACTTTATCTCATACTATATTTTAGGCTACTAATTAGAAGACCACAGTATTGAAGAACATTGTTAAAGTACTAGATGATATGCCATGTAACTTCATGTGAAAGCTGATATAAATATGCTTCTCAAGAAAATTTAGTATGTCCCAAATATATTAACAAAAAAGCAACATTGTATATAACCATAGCTTTAAATGTATTGATGATTATAAATTCTCACAAATCCATGTATCTCAATGTCAAGTATGTGATTTGTGTTTGAAAGGCATTCTTCTAAGAAATAAGACAAGGAAACAATGCCTTAAAAAAATCACCATTTTAATCATGGACCCATGAGAGTCTTATAAAACTGTTAATATATTTTGTTGCATAACCACCATTATTACAAATATCTTTCACATTGAATAGGTGGCAAGTATATGCTCCCCCAAAATAATTAGCATATAATCCATAGTAAAGCTGTTCTTATTTATATATTTGCAGTAACTTTATTGTGCTTAGTGAGAGGGATATTTTATAACAATCAAGTTTGTCGCCGGGCGGTGATGGCGCACCCCTTTAATCCCAGCACTTGGGAGGCAGAGGCAGGCGGATTTGTGAGTTCGAGGCCAGCCTGGTCTACAGAGTGAGTTCCAGGACAGCCCGGACTACACAGAGAAACCCTGTCTCGAAAAAGAAAAAAAAAGTTTGTTGTGGAGAAGTCTTAATCTCTAAGTCATGAAGAATTTATGCACAAGCAAAACTTTTAGTGTGTCATCAATGTGTTAAAACCTTTGCATATTACAGTAGTCTTTGAGGACGAGAGAGCTTATACTGAAGGGCTTGGTAGCCAACACACTTACATTCAGTTAAATAAGATTATTTATTCTAGAGAGAAAACTCTGACAAGTATCATCAATCTTTTCTAGCATTATCATGCTTGTTTTTATTTTGTGTGCACCTAGAATTTCATATGGACAAAAGCCCTATGAATGTAAATGGTAAGGTAAGCCATGTAGATTTCACAATTCTCAATTACATAAAATAACTTCTTATCAACTAATATCTTTACCTCTAGCTACAACTTCAAGTACTATATTGAATACATAAGGAGAGAATGGGCAGCCATGTCTTGTTCTTGATTTTAGTGGGTGTGATGGTTTGTTTATACTCAGCTCAGGGAGTAGCATCATTAGAAGTTGTGGTGCAGCCGGGCGGTGGTGGCGCAGGCCTTTAATCCCAGCACTTGGGAGGCAGAGGCAGGAGGATTTCTGAGTTCGAGGCCAGCCTGGTCTACAGAGTGAGTTCCAGGACAGCCAGGGCTACACAGAGAAATCCTATCTCAAAAAACAAAAGAAAAAAAAAAAGGAAGAAAATTGAAAGCGTCACGTCTCGTCTTGGGTAGCAGTCCAACGTTAGCTGTGCAGCACTGTTTTAGACTCGTCTGAGTTTATCCCATTGTATAATAGTGTCTGCTGACTTCATACACGTCGCCCCCTTCCCCTCCAGGAAGTAGTATAAAAGATGATATTCTTCTTTGGATGCTGACTTGGCAGAAGACATAGGTATTATAGATGTCCCCATCCCACCTTTTGTACTTTGTACCTTCTGCTTTTCTTGTCCTTTTCATCCTTTGGGAACGTCCACTTAGGACTGTCACTGTTTCAGGTCTCTGGTATATTTAAGAAGTACTTCTGGGGATCTGGGGATGTCTCTGCTGTGTAAATCTCCCCTCTGCCTAAGTGGCTAGACTTGCAGTCTTCTGTTCCTATTTAAGTTGTTCAAAGTGTAACCTGGAGACTGACCGTAAAAGAGACTTAAGGATGATGTCATATGTGCAATGCAAAATCTGTTCTAGGCTGGCTCCTCTTTGAGCATAAACCAGTTCTAGATTCATGCTATTACTAAAGAGATAGTTCTTTTTTTTAAATTGTTTTATTTGTTTACATTCCAAATGTTGCTCCTATTCTCAGTCTCCCTTTTAAAAGTCTTCACCCCATCCCCCTCTCCTTTGCCACTGAGCTGTTGCTGCTCTCTACCCTTCCCCACCCCCACTCCCAACTCATCTCCCCTCCCCCCATCCCTCTTCCCTGGGGTATCACTTCTTTCCAGAATTAGGCTCAACCTCTCCCAGTGAGGCTAGACAAGGTAGTCCTCTGCTACATGTATGCCAGGGGCCTCGGACCAGTCCATGTGTGCTTAAAGAGATATTTCTTAATTAATGCTCTCATTGTGTGTGCAGTGATTTCTCCTTGGGAAGGCATGTGAATTCTAGAACAGCTCCATCTTCAGTCTTTGAGGAAAGGATTTCTGAGACATGCTCTGTTGATTCAGGTGGCCCTGATCCCAATCTGTTGTCTGGTTATTGGCCTTGCTTTCCTCTTCATTAAACTTTCTAAATTCCTATGTTAAGGATCCGTACCTCAATAGAGTTTTAAAATGAACCATTTTGCTTCCAGTTTCTGGCTGTTATTAATACGGCTGCTATGAACATAGTAGAGCATGTGTCCTTGTGATATGGCGGAACATCTTTTGGGTATATGCACAGGAGTGGTGTAACTGGGTCTTTTTTTTTTTTTTTGGTTTTTCGAGACAGGGTTTCTCTGTGTAGCTCTGGCTATCCTGGAACTCACTCTGTAGACCAGGCTGGCCTCGAACTCGGGCGGGGTGGCGACAGAGCAAATCCCCTATCTTCCCAAACAAACCCAAAAAAAAAAAAAAAAGGAAAAAATTAAAGCGTCACGTCTCGTCTTGGGTAGCAGTCCAACGTTAGCTGTGCAGCACTGTTTTAGATCGTCTGAGTTTATCCCATTGTATAATAGTGTCTGCTGATTATACACGTCGCCCCCTTCCCTCCAGGAAGTAGTATAAAAGATGATATTCTTCTTTGGATGCTGACTTGGCAGAAGACATAGGTATTATAGATGTCCCCATCCCACCTTTTGTACTTTGTACCTCTGCTTTTCTTGTCCTTTTCATCCTTTGGGAACGTCCACTTAGGACTGTCACTGTTTCAGGTCTCTGGTATATTTAAGAAGTACTTCTGGGGATCTGGGGATGTCTCTGCTGTGTAATATCCCCTCTGCCTAAGTGGCTAGACTTGCAGTCTTCTGTTCCTATTTAAGTTGTTCAAAGTGTAACCTGGAGACTGACCTATAAAAGAGACTTAAGGATGATGTCATATGTGCAATGCAAAATCTGTTCTAGGCTGGTCCTCTTTGAGCATAAACCAGTTCTAGATTCATGCTATTACTAAAGAGATAGTTCTTTTTTTAAATTGTTTTATTTGTTTACATTCCAAATGTTGCTCCTATTCTCAGTCTCCCTTTTAAAAGTCTTCACCCATCCCCCTCTCCTTTGCCACTGAGCTGTTGCTGCTCTCTACCCCTTCCCACCCCCACTCCCAACTCATCCCCTTTCCCCCCATCCTCTTCCCTGGGGTATCACTTCTTTCCAGAATTAGGCTCAACCTCTCCCAGTGAGGCTAGACAAGGTAGTCCTCTGCTACATGTATCCCAGGGGCCTCGGACCAGTCCATGTGTGCTTAAAGAGATATTTCTTAATTAATGCTCTCATTGTGTGTGCAGTGATTTCTCCTTGGGAAGGCATGTGAATTCTAGAACAGCTCCATCTTCGTCTTTGAGGAAAGGATTTCTGAGACATGCTCTGTTGATTCAGGTGGCCCTGATCCCAATCTGTTGTCTGGTTATTGGCCTTGCTTTCCTCTTCATTAAACTTTCTAAATTCCTATGTTAAGGATCCGTACCTCAATAGTTTTAAAATGAACCATTTTGCTTCCAGTTTCTGGCTGTTATTAATACGCTGCTATGAACATAGTAGAGCATGTGTCCTTGTGATAGGAACATCTTTTGGTATATGCACAGGAGTGGTGTAACTGGTTTTTTTTTTTTTTGGTTTTTCGAGACAGGTTTCTCTGTGTAGCTTGGTACTGAACCACTCTGTAGACAGCTGGCCTCGAACTCAGAAACCTCCTGCCTCTGCCTCCCAAGTGCTGGATTAAGCGTGAGCCACACGCCGGCATAACTGGGTCTTGAGATAAAAATTTTCCCAGTTTTCTGAGGAACAACCAGATTGAGTTCCAGGGTGGTTGTACGCATTTACAATCCTACCAGTAATGGAAGACTATTCACCTTTCTCATCATCCTTGCCAGCATGTGATGTCCCCTGAGTTTTCAATTTTAGCCATTCTGATTGATGTAAGGTGGATTCTCAGGGTTGTTTTGATTTGCATTTACCTGATGACTAAGGATGTTGAACATTTTTTTTAAGTGCTACTAGATCATTAGAGATTCCTCTTTTGAGAATTCTGTTTAGCTCTGTATCCTTTAATCGGATTATTTGGGGTTTTTTTTTTTTTTTTTTTTGTGCATCTAACTTGAGTTCTTTATAAATTTTAAATATTAGCCCTGTATTGGATGTAGGGTTAGTGAAGATCTTTTTCCCAATTTGTAGGTTGTCGTTTTGTCCTATTGACAGTGTCCTTTGCCTTACAGAAGCTTTTCAGTTTCATGAGGTCCCATTTGTCAATTGTTGATCTTAGAGCCTGAGCCATTGGTGTCCTATTCAGAAAATCTGTCCTGTGCCAATGCGTTCAAGGGTATTTCCCACTTTGTCTCTATTAGATTCAGTGTATCTAGTTTTTTTTTTTTTTTTTAATTTAATTTATTTATTTATTTGTTTGTTTGTTTGTTTATTTGGTTTTTCGAGACAGCGTTTCTCTGTGTAGGCCCTGGCTGTCCTGGAACTCACTCTGTAGACCAGGCTGGCCTCGAACTCAGAAATCCGCCTGCCTCTGCCTCCCAAGTGCTGGGATTAAAGATGTGCGCCCCAACGCCTGGTGTGTGTCTAGTTTTATGTTGAGGTCCTTGATCTACCTTGTGCAGGGTGATAAATATGATCAATTTGATTCTTCTGTATGCATACCGCCAGTTAGACCATCACCATTTGTTGAAGATGCTTTTTATTCTACTGTATGTTTTTTGCTTTTTTGTCAAAGATCAAGTGTCCGTAGGTCTGTGGGTTCATTTCTGGGTCTTCAGTTGTATTCAATTGATCTGCCTGTCCATCTCTGTACCAATACCATGCAGTTTTTAACACTATTGCTATGTAATACAGCTTGAGTTCAGGGACTGTGATTCTATAAAGTCCCAGAGGGTCTTTACCTGCCAGGAGACTCGGATATATGGAAAAGCAAAGGTTTATTTTCAGTCTTGCTGGGACTGACCTTCAGTGGTCTCTCAAGGAAGAAAGTGGAGGAGACCCAGATTCTAACTTACAAACATCTTTTATACATTATTTTATTGGGG
>JAJTUV010003414.1:0-58106 GCA_021653895.1 Mastomys natalensis | reverse complement strand
CTGCATAAATAAACACACTGAGCTCTGGGACTGTAAGTTTCTGGACCAAGAGGTTTCTGTGTTTGTCTTTTCTTCATCCCTCAATATCCTATTCAGGTCAATTCCTGGAGTGCCCATGGATGTGGCAAGAATGGTTGTTGTTTGTTTTGTTTTCAAGACAGGGCTTCTCTGTGCAGCCTAGCTGTTTGGAATCTGTACACCAGATTAGCCTGAACTCACAGACCTACCTGTCTCTGCTTCCTAAGTGGGATTAAAGGCTTGCCTTTTTTTTTTCCCCCAAATGTGTAGTGGTGTGTGGTATATGGGCATGCAGATAAGGACTTGGGTGTCTGCTCTGTCTGTCTTACTCCTTGAGACAAGTCTCTCACTAACCCTGGAGTTACCAACAAGCCACACAAACCTGTCCCTACAGCACTTGGGTTACAGATGTGCCAGTACAGCCATCCCCAGTTTTTTACACGGGTGCTGGGTATTCGAACCAAGACCCTCTGATGATCTCCCTAGCCCTTGTTTTTTGTTTGAGAGAGGACCTAGCTATGCAGCCAGGTTGGCTGGCCTTGAATCCATGACCCCTGCCTTGACCAGCCAGTGACAGAATTACAGGCATGAGCCACACACCCAGAAGAGGCATATGATGGAATGTTTGGGTGAGGAGGGTGTTGTGTCCCGAATTGACCCAAATGCTCCAGAGAGAAGGAGTCAGAGCTCAGGGAGAGGACAGTGTGAGGCACATATGAGGTTGAGGGAACCCTGGGCTCCCATCATCCCTCCAACCTCTCTGTTGGTTTAAAACTACCTCAAAATAAAAAGAATAGTAACTGGTGGTGGAACAAGTGTATCTCTATGAGTTTGAGGCCAGCCTGGTCTATATAGTCAGCCTGAAGCAGAAAAGGAAGGGGAGGAGGAGGAGGAGAAGGAAGAAGAGAATTGAACTTATCACAGCACAGATAAACCCTCAAAAACATTGAGTCACACATAAAAAGTCACACATGAAATGTCCAGAAACCAATCAAAAGTGGGGTAGCAGCTGACAGGTGTGGGGCTGTATTTCCATGGGGAGAAGAGAGTCTGGAGAGATGTGCTGGTTGTATAACTGTAAAAGGACTAAATGACCTAATTGTTTGCTTGAAAAGGAGGGGTTAGGGGGACATGACAGGAGTTTGAGAGAAGAAATGTTGAAGGGGAAGTGGTGTAATTATATTTTAATTCTTAAAAAAAAAAAAAGGTGAGTCTCAAATTGGGCCAGTTACTGGTTGGCCATTCCCTCAGTCTCTGCTCCATGTCCCCCTGTCCCTGCATTTCTTGTAGACAAGATGAATTTAGGCCAAAAGTTTTGTGGGTGGGTTTGTGTCCCTATTGCTCCATTGGGGTTCCTGCCTGGCTACAGGAGGTGGCCTTTTCGGGTCCCATATCCTGATGCTGTGTGTCACACACAGTTAAGGACACCTCCATCGATTCTTGGGTACCTCCCTTATGTCTGGTCTCTGTCTCTTCATGGCGATGTCCCCCACCTCCCCTGCCCCATCAGTTGCAGATTTCCATTTGTTCTCATGACTACCCCACGGGCAAGCACCAATCGATGATACATTAATGACATGTTATGCTTGCAGACAGGAGACTAGCATGGCTGCTCTCTGAGAGGTTCCATCTAGCTACTGACTCAGACAGATTCAGACACCCACACCCAAACAGCGGATGGAGCTTGCAGACTCTAGTGGAAGAATAAGAAGAAGGATTGCCACCCCTAAGGGGATAGGAACTCCACAGGAAGACCAACAGAGTCAACTAACCTGGACCCTTGGGCCTCTCAGAGACCGAACCACCAACCAAAGAACATACACGGACTGGACCCAGGCCTCCCTGCTCATAAGTAGCAAATGTGCAGCTTGGTCTTGGCGAGGGTCCCAAACAACTGGAGGAGGGGCTAGCCCAAAAGCTTTTGCCTGTTCTTGGGATACGTTCTTCTAGCTGGGCTGCCTTGTCTGGTCTCAGTGGGAGAGGATGAGCCCAGCCTCCCAGACTTGATGTGCCAGGGTAGGGGGAATACCCAAGGGAGCCCCCACCTGCTTAGAAGAGAAGGGGGAAGAATTGTAGGAGGGGGTGACTGGGAGGGGGCAGTGAGTGGGATGTAAAGGTGAGTTTTGAAACCAGGTAGTGGTGCACCTCTGTCACCGGAAGCATGCAGGAGTGAGGCAGGAGGGGTTCAAGGCTAGCTTCAGTTACATGGGGAGTCACTGTCTCAAGAAGAAGAAAAAACAGAATTTTCTGTGGTGTTAATTTCACCTTAATTCTTAGTGCATGCATGGTTGTGCATGCACTCACAGGTAGGGTGTGTGTGTGTGTGTGTGTGTGTGTGTGTGTGTGTGCTCGTACACGTGCTTAGGAAGGCCAGAGGGTGGCATCTTCTCAACTGTTTTCCATCTTTTGTTGTTGTTTGGGTTTTTTTTTTTTTTTTCCAAGACAGGGCTTCCCTGTATAGCCCTGGCTGTCCTGGAACTCCCTCTTGTAGATCCAGGCTGGCCTGAACTCTCAAACAGAAAACTGCCTGCCTCTGGCTCCCAAGTGCCGAGATTAAAGATGTGTGCAGGCACACCCAGATCCACACCTTATTTTTTTTAAAACATGGTCTCTCACTGATTCTTGGGCTCATAAGAAGTTGGCCAGATTAGCTAACCATGGAACCAGAAGGATGCTGCTGCCTCCAGTGCCCCAGTGCTACGATTACCAACACTTGCCACCACACCCAACTTCTCCTGTGAGCTGAGTTTACAACTCAGGTCTTCACCGGCTACACAGCAAACACTTAGCCGAGCTGTCCCTAGAGCCCTCTGCCTTGACGTTTCAACATGGGCTGCCTTTTGGAGATTTGTTTTTATGTGTATTTTGCCTACATGTATACATGTGCACCACATGCATGCCTAGCACCTCAGAAGCTCTAAGAGGGCATCTAATCACCTGGTACTGAAGGTTACAGATGGCCATGAGCCACCACATGGGTGCTCCTCCGGAAGAGCAGCTGGTGCTCTTCGTTTCCTGTCTCTCCAGCTCCACACACTGTCTTCTCTACTGCTCAGTCACGCATCCACACACAGGAGCGCAGCCCTGTCTTCCCTACCCAGTCCTTGTTCTAAGCTGACCTAATGTCTCTACCGTTGTGCCTGAACCCTGGGACCAGAAGTGCAGTTTAACAGCCTCACCTCCGTGCTGACTCACCCTCATGGTAGCTTTGCCAATGGGCCCCTCCCCTGGGTGCTCTGAGCCCCAGTGGGCAGCCTTTAGCAGGGATCTTTATCTATCCACCATTTGGGTTGTCGGCCCAAGTATAAACACCTTGCCTGAGCATCATCTCACGAATCACCTCACTAACCTCCCTAGTGACCAACAGGGACATTCTCCATGTCTCACAGAGCCTGCCTTGAGATTCTGTCTGACAGCCAAAGACAGAAGCTTCTGAGGTGTGGGCAGCTGAGTACCGAGTCCTTCTTTGAAAGAGAGTCCTTGGGAATGACGGCATGCACCCCACCCTGTGGCCGGCAATCAACTCAAGGTTCTGAAATCAGACCTGGCATGCTAAGTTTGCCTGCCAAGTCTCCTGCCACTGCTCTGTGTCCTCACTTTGGTCTCAGCAGAGCAGACAGCTCCCCCAAAAAACTCCCGCTAATGCATTTTCCATTAAAAAGTTGGGAGGCTGAAGCAGGAGGATTGCTGTAAGTCTAAGACTAGCTAGCCTGGGATACATAGTAAAGTACTAGGTGAACCAACCTGGGATAGATAGATAGATATAGATGATATAGAGATAGAGATATATAGTGAGATTCAAAAGAAACACAGAAAAAAAAAAGGAGGAGAAAGAGAGGCAGAGTTAGTCAGTAAAGTGCTTGCCACACGAGCTTGAGGACATGGGTTTGAAACCACGCAAAGGGCTGGGCATGGTGGCACACACTTGTAGTCCCACTGCTTGGGAAGCAGAAGCAAGAAAGTCCCTGGGATTCACTGCCCATCTGGTCTAACCTCACCAATGAGCCCCAGGGAAAGTCTTTCAAAAACCAAACAGGACTGGTGAGAAGGCTCAGCAGTGGGTAAATCACCTGTTGTCAAACACAAGGAACATACACACACAGACACAGACACTCACATACTTACACACACACACACACACACACACACACACACACACACACGCACGCACGCACTCACACACTCACATACTTAGACACACACACTCATGTACTTACACACACACACACACATGCACACACAAATGAAAAGTTGTGCAGAATGCACTTGTCAGCTCAGCTCTGCCCCAGAACCGAGCCCGGCTACCAGGAGCCTGTTATGAGAGAATACCTCTAATGATCTCTAGCCTCACCTGGTCCCCCACTTTGTGGGCGATGACAGTGGCTCCTTCCTCCAGTTCTGTACTGTTGAGTGGGCGGATCCGAAGCGCCACCTGTGGACAGGGCACAGGCACACCAAGACCCTCAGCTAGACGCCCACTTCCCATCTGCCTGTGTTCAGTGAGGCAGTGAGCACCTCCCCTCCAATCACCCCTAGACTGCTTGCACAGAAGTGTTCCTGCCTCCTAGAGAGGCTCTGAGGACTCAGTGGTGACATCACTCCCAACTTGCCCAAGGTCACTTAGATGCCTGTGTTGGCTATGATCAGAAAGGAGACGCACCTGCCCTCTACGGGCATTCAGGAGAGGGAGCCCGTGTTTTCCATGTCCCTCGGTTCTGCCAGACTATGTGTAACGGTATCCTTTGATGGTGCTGTAGAAGACATGAGGCCAGTTTGCTCTTAACCAGCCACAGGTGGACAGCAGGGCTCTAAGGGTAGTTCTCCCCAAGGCCAAATGAGCTGAGGGTCCACGTAGCCTGAATGAGGCCTGGCCCCCCGTGCCTGGGGTTGGGAGTCCAGACCCTGGGCTGAAGACAGAGGTTCAGAAAAGGGGGTACAGGTGTCTAGAGGCCTACAGTAAGAAAGTATGGAAATATCACTGGGTCCCAGGAAAGGGAACCAGAAGTAGAACACTATTCCTTAAAGGCTAAGACCTGATCTGAGCATGGGGTTTGGGGTTTCTCCTCAAGGAGTAGAGGATGTGAGAGGGCGGAGTTAGCAGGGGCCATGAGAAGGGACTCACCATGAGCTGCTGGTCTTTGGGTTCCATCTCCCTTAGGGTGGGGCTGCCCCGGGCAGGAGAGGGGTCTGTGGTCTGTTGAGAGGGCATCCTGCAAGTCAGAACTAGAGGCCCCAGCTAACCAAGCTGAATCGGGAGGCAAGGAGATCCTCCCAGCTCAGCCCCGCCTTGCTCCCTAGGCTCACTCTGATGACATCAGCTGGGTCCCCAGAGGTGGGGCTGGGCCAGCATTCAGCTCATCTATTAACCTGGTGTCACCCCTACCTGTTTCTTTGGTCGGGCAATCCTTGTGGTTTGAGTACTCTGAAAGCAGCCAGGCAGACCTGAGATGCCATCATGATGGGGACCCAACAAGACTAGTCCAGCCTGTCTCTAAGTTCCCCTTTACACCACAGGAACCTCTGGTCTAGAGCTGAGCCCACCCTACAGAATCCTGCAGTGTGGAGCCCAAGATCAACAGTCACCCATACAGCGGCCACCTCAGAACAGCAGGTCAGTGTGTTTGTGGCTTCTTACTCCAGGAGACTAAACAGGAATGGCTGAAGCCAAACGAGATGGATTTCAGCTGTCAGTGACCTTGCCAAGGTCTTTCATAGATAACCAAGTTTCTGGTGGCATTTCCAGCCTTCAGTGTCCATTTGTGCAGTCAGAGTGGGATTTAGGATGGATCTGGTGGACTTACTGCTTTACTTCCTCCACAGGCTCCCTGGGGGGACAGTCCTGCTCTGTGAATGTGCCAGCCCAGCCAAGAAGACTGCACAAGCAATGCCGGCCATACAGGTAACCTGGGGTGGCAGGAGCTATTAAGAGCCAAGCTTGGGGGCTGGAGAGATTGCTTGGCAGGTAAAAAGGTACTGACTGCTCTTCCATAGGACCCAGGTTCAATTTCCAGCACCCACAGAACAGGTAACAAGTGTGTCTGTTAACTCCAGTTCCAGGGAATTATGGCCTACAGAGCACTGTACCCATGGTACACAGACATATAAGTAAAAGACACACTCGTTAGGAAAAAAAAAAGTTGCTGGGTAGTAGTGACCACATCTTGTTTTTCTGAAACATATTTCTGTGTAGTCCTGGCTGTCCTGGAACTCAGAAACCCACTTGCTTCTGCCCCCCGAGTACTGAGATAAAGGCCTGTACCACCAATGCCTGGCTCTCTGAGTTCTAGGCCTGGTCTACAAAGCAAGTTCCAGGACAGCCAGAGAAACCTTGCCTTGAAAATCAAAAGAAACTAGGAGATGGTGTCACAACCCAGTACTTGGGAGGCAGAGGCAGGCAGATCTGAGTTTTGGGCCATCCTGGTCTACAGAGCAAGTTCCAGGACAGTCAAGGCTACACAAGAGAAATTCTGTCTTGAACAAACAAAAGCAAGCTACACAGATTGATGCTATGAAACCCAAACTTGGGCTGTGGCCTGTGCCTAGAGCCACCCAAGCTGAGCCCCAGCACAGCTGTCCTGAGGCAGGAGCTCTCCCTAAACCCCAGCTGCACCACACAAACGCTTTTACTTACAAATCACAGAAACAAGTCACAATCAAGCTTCCAAGTGAAGAGTTAGAGCTATTACAAACCTGCAAATGCGCTGAGGCTCTACCTTTTCCTCACTGCTGTGTTTAAACATGGGAGTGACCATTACTGTGGGGTAAAACTGAAGAGGCCTGCAACACGATCAAACTTCAGAGAGGTCCAAGGAATAGAAACCCAGGACACAGGAGGAATGGGGAGCCACCTCCCAATGAAGGCTGTAAGTAGTGATCCGTCATCTGCTCCACACGCTAACCGTCAGTCTCCTCCTAGAGGTACATGCTCCACAGACATAGCATGGCTGCAGGCCTGCTGGGTGGGCGCCTGTGAAACACAGCTCCATTCTGGGTGAGGCTCATCTATCCCCGTCTGCTGTCTTCTCTCCTGGCTACCTACCTACAGAGGTGCACATCAAGTGGCTAACCCCTGTGTACCCAAACTCTAACTGTCCAATGTATCCAGAGAGGTTCCAGACAGGCAGGTTCTCAACAATAACCCAGGAGCAGTATGCAAGCCCCTCACCCTAGGGAGAGGGACTGTGTAGGCCTCAAGGCCACTGTGAGCTACAAAGAGGACCATGACAGGATTTTGACACAGGGTTGCTTTTATTTCCACATCCAACCTGCGCAGAGGCCGTGCCACAACCTGAACAGGTGTCAGGGGCTGGGGTGCCTCCAGAGTTTCTGGCACAAGTGGTGGGTGTGCAGACTCCCTGATGGTCCCCAGGCCACACGACGCTGGCCCACACAGGAACAGCAAGTCCGTGAATGGAAACCCCCTGAGCTGCAGGCGGAGGCTCTGGAAACCCCAGGGGCAGCAGCAGGAGTTAGAGGAGCCTCCAGGAGCACTGCAGTGAGGCCCCAATGCAGACACGGCTGATAAAAACCCAAACAGGGCAAGGTGAGAGCAGAGGCTCGAGTGTCCCGCTGTGGACCCGGGGCTGAAGGCACAGAGCTGTGTCGGGATGGAAGAACCCTGGGTGCACTCCAGTCAGAGCAAGAAGCAAGTGGACCAGCGAGGCCCTGTGAAGTGTGCCTCGGATCCTGGGCGCGGCACAGTGACACTACAACAGAGGAACCATCATTTAGTCAGACACAAAGCAAGGACACACTCGAGAGGCTACCATGCTCGCATGGTCCGAAGGAGCCAGCACCAAGCACCACAGGCAGGCAGGCAGGCACACTCTACTCCTGTACAGTGGCCTGTACCAACATTATCAACATGGGTGACAGTGCTGGGCCTGGTCCTCCCTGCAGCACAGCCCTCTGGAGATGGCCATGCCCGCCTTTCTTTGTTCCCAAGCTCCCTACCACCCACTAGCGGCAGCACTGCCTCTTCCTGGGTGTCTTCTATGCTGTGGTCTAACAAGCAGTCAGAGGCTCAGCAGCAGACCCCATCCCATCTTCCATGCTCATAGGTCTTACCACAGTGCTGAGGTCACTCCTGATTTCCCAGAGGAATGACCTCTTCAGTGACAAAAAACTCGATGGTCTCTTCCTCCCAGTCATCCACGTTGCTGTCCAGCTCATCCGTGTCCACCCCTGAGAGGACAGACCGCACACTGAGCCCTGGGACGTGGCTGCAAAGGCAGCTGCAGGGTTCTCCGAGGGACCACACCATTAGCAGACAAGCCCGGAAGCTCAGTTACCTCCTCGTAGCTCTAGACGCTCGGTCTTCTGCTTCATGTAGAGTTCCTGGGCCATTTTTCGGTATTGCCGGAATCCTCCATCATGGTCCGCCTTCTTTCCACCAGTTCCTGTCAGGTAGGGAAGGTTGTAGGGCTAACTAGGACATTCGACAATGACCTCACCATATCTAGCAACGACTGGGGACACTGGGAAGATGTCAGTGCTTGTGTGCTGGGCAAGCCTTCCACAGAACCTCCCATAAGTGGGACCCTCGTTGCTCTTCCTAATCATATTCCCCCTGCTTCTAGCAAGGAGAACAAGGCAGGTCAGGCTCCCGACTCTCTTCTCACTAGTGTCCAGGGCAGACAGAGCTGCGCTCATGAGCATCCGCGTAGGCTCACCTTTGAAGCTTTGGACTGGCTCAAGCGGTCCTTCTGCTCAAAGATCTTGGAGTACTTCTTCAGATCCTTTTTAATTTGCTGAAACCAAGACAAGTCTCTTAGGATTGAGTCTTCAAAGACGCCAGTGTGCAGTGACGCCTCCAGGACTAAGAGGATTAGCCCCAGGGCATCAGCATGCTCAGCTGTCAAGTCTTACTTCATGGAGAGGATCCTAGGGTGAGTCACTCCCAGCTCTGACCTATCCCATTACGTAACCCCTTCTTAGCGCTTCCAATCCCACTGGAACTTGTTTATAGCCCGTCTGGCTTAGGCAGACTGTCATGGGTTTTCTGAAGTGGGGATGGGAAAAGGGGAGAAGGGCGGAGGACATGGATAGTCATCTTGTTGCTATACATCAGAGTCTGGAAAGAACTCAGCGCCTCCTGCCTCAGCCTACTGGGATTATAGCACTGCCTGGGCTGACATGGCTTCAGGCCGGGTCTCACTGGCCCTGCATCTCTTCAGAACCCGCTCCATGTTCTACCTCCACTCCCCACTGACTGGCCCTGTCCAGTCACAGGACAAATGTTTCCTTCAGTGCCACAACTGTTCCTTTACCCCAACTAGACAGGGACTGCAGACCTTTATCTGATCCTGGCTGAGGAGTGTTGGGGGCCTTGGTCTCCAGAGCAGCTGGCAGAAGCGGTCCTTGTTGTTCTTCTGGAGAAGGCGACCTTGGAAGGTCCACAGCCAGTAAGCATTGTCCACCTAGAGGGCAGTGGGGTCGTCATGCCAATGTGCAAGGCCACCCTGGGACCTTTACTCTTAGCAGGCACAGCACCAACCTCTGGTAACCTAAGACACAGCACACTGGAGACAAAACACCTGCACTTGGCTGTGTCTGCCCTCCAGCAGGAAAGATGACTAGCAAACAGGGATGTAAGGATCCTGGGCCGCTGATCACGGGTCTACGGCAAGAAACTTCACAGCAGGGCCAATTAGAACAGCAGCAACCACAGCTTAGCTTTCCCCGTAAGACTCTTGAGTGAGCTCTGCCTCAACTCAAATGCTGGGCCCATTTTTTTTTTTTTGGTGAACTGAATGGAATCGAGGCTTTAAGACTCTCATTTCCTTTCCCCCTCCCCTTTTCCTGTAATGAACATAGAGTGCTGTTCCAGACACCACCCAAAGGCATCTGGGAAGGAGGGGGTCACATCTCATCAGCTGCAGCCCTCAGGACACACAGCGGCCTAAGCTCCAGCAGGCCCCGCCAAGCAGCCACGCCAACGCTCTGGGGCAGCTGACCTCTCAGCAGTGAGTCTCAAAGGTTTGTGAATAATGCCCTCACCCTGGGATCCCTGGATACAACAATCCCACAGAAAACAGTTTCTGTCACCAGCCTTGAGAGATTTCCTTCCCTGAGGGCCCAGTGCCTGCCACCTTGTACCTTATGGCTCCACCACGACACAGAGGTGACCACATAGCGGCCAGTTGGGTCCCATTCCACGTCGGAGGCCATGTAGTGCTCTGCAATGTTCATGACGGTGCAGTCTGAAGTGTCGACAAACGCCAAGGCACCATTCATGCTGTGGGGTGACAGGGCAGCTGCATCCCACAATCCCCTGCTCCCTCACTGAGAGCCCAATGCCCCACAGCAACTGAGTCACAGGGTGAGAGGATGGAGGGCTCTGCTGGGCTATGGTTAGTTCCCTGAGCCTGGGCCCTATCGCCCTCAGTGACAGATTTCCTAAGGACGTCCTGAGGCTGGGATCAGGACATGGATAGTATGCACAGTGCTCTGTGGCATCTAGAAGAGGTCCTTCCCTGAGGACAAGCTGGATATGCTCCTATGTGCTCAGATGGAACGCAGGGGAACAAGAGAAAGGCACCCCAACCAGAGGGCAGGGCAGCCTCCAACTAAGCATCTGTCCCACTGGAAGATGCGGGCTTCACAGGAGGGGTACAAGACTATGATCACAGAGGACGTGTCATCTGCAAGTCCCTACTTCAGTCAGTCTGGTGTGGCCGGAGGTGCAGCTGTGGTAACTGTCTAGTGCGATGCTAACGCTCCATCTCAACACAAACCCTCAGGAGCAGGGAGGGTACTGCCACAGTGGGTGGGCTCTGCTCACCTCCTAAGACCGGCCAGCACCACGAACTGCCCCTGGGGACTCCAGAAGATGGTGTTGGCTTGCTGCTTGTCAAACATCTCTGCAAGGAAAACAAGTACCTGTGAGGGACTGTGCCAGTGCATCTCCAGCTAAGACAGTGCCTCTCGTGAGGAGAGCTGGCAGAGACAAAGTCCACATACAATTCCAGCACAAACCCACTGGCCACTTGGGAGAATATTTCAAAACCATTCCGCCATTCAGTCATACCTAAAGTCATGATGCATGCTTCTGGGTGGTGGTGCTGGCTATCATGGAAGTCTAGTGGATACTATTTTCAATGTCACATGCAAAGAATGCACCGACAGCAAATACAGTGACTCATCTCGGGAGTCCTTGGTGTCCACAACAACACCAAGGGCCAAGCTACCAAAGTCACCTTCTTTCAGTGTGCTTACAGAACACCAAGCAAGCCTCCCCCATCACCCTGACCCTGGGTGAAACTGACAAAGCAAATGGTGTGACACCCCAGGTCACCCCTAGCCTCTCTCAGCCAGCCATCTGTCTGCATAACAGGCCATTAATAACAGGGTGTATCCTTGGCCACAGGACTCAGGAGTAAGAGGGGGTAAAGTTTTGGCAAAACAGCCATCTTTCCCTATTGGGAGCTGGGGGGGGGGGGGCGTGGAGAGGGGATGGAGTGAGAAAAGTCTCACACTCACAGAGAGCTGCAGGACAAATGCGTCATCTGGCCCCAGTGCACAGGAGCACTGACTGACCCTGGTGGAGAGCTGATAGCCCAGGAAGAGATAAGTCACAGACATTCAGGAAATAAATGACCCCTTTCCTGGTGTCTGTCATAATGGGACAGAAGCCGGCCTGCAACTGTCTACCTTTCACATATCCAAGACAATCAACTTTACAGCAGCCAACTGATCCTGCCACAAACGGTTAGAGCCAGGTGATGGGAAAGCACAGTGCTCACAGAAGGTCCCAAGTCCAGCAAGACCCGGTGTGATGGCGATGGCGGAGGGAAGAGCTGCCTTCCTATAAAGAACTTGTGGAATACAGCTTGGGGCAAGACTGCAGGCCCATCCCAGCTCAGCTTGTCCTGAGCTCTAAACCTGCTGTGGGGCTGTTATGACACCAAGTTAAGTGTAAGCAGCAGCCCTTTTCGAGTCTAAGCAGGGCCACAGCTCCCCCATGCCAAAGTGGAATGTCTTTCAGGGGAGCACTGTTGCACGAATGGGACTGAGAACATGCCCCTTCCTGCTGGAGCCACAGGGGACCTGAGGGCTAAGCCAGGCCGAGAGGCAGGGGGCAGTAATGGCAGACTTAAAATGGAGAAGTGTGGGCTCCCTCTGTCCCAAGTCACCCCAACCTCAGCATCCAGCTATCATCTGACGCACAGCTGCAATCCTGGCCTCTGAGCTCTGTAGAGGGAGCCTGAGGGCAGACTACTTACTGATGAGTTCAATTTTCCCGTTGCTCTTCACGTGGTAGAAGGAGACAGATATTCGAGGGGCCTCACCGTGAAGCACAGCAAACTTGCTGCCATTGGGTTCCCAGGCAAAGGCTATGATGGTTTCTACAATCAACAGCAAAGAGAAGTCAGCTGCTGTAATATTTCATATCAACATCTCCATTTTCTAAGATCTTCATTCAACTGGAGAAAAGCACACCTAGCCCACTAGCAGGACCACAGATCAACAGACAGCAAAAGCAAAGAGAAGTTAGCAGAGTTCAGAAGCAGCTGGTTAATCTGGTTGGGATGCTGTGTTAATAACAAGCCCAGGCCAGGCTAGAACTTGGCCTCTTCCAGCCCTGGCCTCCTCAAGCTAAGATCACAGGCAGGTGCCACCACACTGTCTTTCCTTAACTGACCTAAGGACTTAACAACTTAGCTGTGATCTTCTTCTATAGACAAACAAAATGAAAGGCACAGGCGCCTTACCAGACACAGGCTGGAACCTGACTATTCCAGTAAAGGAGGAAGTTAGCTCTGTGAAGCCCAGCAACCTTTCTTTATGTCGCCGGGCAGTGGTGGCACTCGCTCACCTTTAATCCCAGCACTTTGGAGGCAGAGGCAGGGGGATCTCTACGAATCCCAGACACAGGAGGATACAAAGTGAGATCCTGTCTCAAAATATTCCACTTCCAAAAAAAATTTTTTTTCAGAGAGAAAAAAGGAAAGGAAGGGAAGGGAAGGCAGGCCAAGGCTGGTGGCACAGGCCTATAATTTCAGGACTTGAGAGGCCAAGGCAGAAAGACTGGCATTCAAGAGCAGACGGCTGCAGAATCAATCTCTAGTCACAGAAACAAACAAAATCAGTCAAAAGTGCAACCAGCTAGAAGCTCATCAAGTTAACTCCAGGCATGGCGGTGTGCCCTGTAGCCCTATGGCGGGCAGGAAGGCAGGCAGGAGGATCCCCGTGGCTGCTCTTGCCGAGACCCCACTTCAGCACACTGCTCTGAGAAGCTGGACAAGACAAAGGCACCGAAGGCCCTTCCTGCTTACCTTTCATCTCAACCACATCAACAGGGACCTGCTTCTCCCTCATTCGGAAGATTTCAAAATTTGTGACAACTCCCTGTTGACAAAAGTAAAAAAGGAAGAGGTAACATTCTGGAAGGTGAAGGTGTGAAGTGGTACTGGTGTGTGTGTGTATTAACAATTGATAATCAGACAGAAGATGGCACTCACCCACCAGCACATCCACAGCCCTGCTGTGGTGCTGAGGCTGGCATGACAGCACAGCCCAAACACATCAGCAGAGTTCTCAGGGGCCCTGCAGTCCAGAAGGGACGACGGCCTTCCAACAGCAGACTCAGTAACTACTACTCCCCCACCAGTTAAGTGTGTTCCATTAACATGTGGATGCACGTGTGTGTGGGGTACTAGTCAACCATGAAGAAGAATAGAATAAAATGCTGACACATACTACAATATAGATGGCGATGTCAGAGAGGCTGGACACACAGGCCACAGACTGCAGGGAAATGTTCCTAACAGAAACATACAGAGAGAAAGCAGACCGAGAGACCGAGGCTGTCAGGAGTGAGAGGGCTGGGGGCATAGTTCAACAGAACATTTGACCAGCATTCAGAGGGTTGCCTGAATATGACACCGGCACAGGGACAAAAATAAAAAGGCACACCAAAGAAGCAGTGTAAAACCAGGGAAATGGGAGTGTTAACTGGTGTGCAGCTTAGCATGCACAGTGGCACGCCTGTGTGATCTGCTCAACACACGGAAAGTCACAGAGACAGCTCTCCACTTAAAAGTGGTTTTGGTGTATGAATTACATCTCAAGAAAAATTAGTTGGGACAGGCTCGGTGGTTCATGCCTATAATAAGCACTCAGGAGGCTAAAGCAAGAGAATCACAGATACCCAGAACCAAAGACTGAGACTCTGTCTCAAAAAAATAAAAAAAAAAAAAAAATGGAGAGATGCTCGTGTTAAAGCACTGACTGCTCTTCCAGAGGTCCTGAGTTCAATTCCCAGCAACCACATGGTGGTCACAACCATCTGTAATGGGATCAATGCCCTCTTCTGGTGTGTCTGAAGATAGCTACAGTATACTAATATAAAATAAATAAATAAAAAAGCAAAGCAAAGTGGTCTCACTGTGTGGTCTGGATAGTCTGGAATTTGCTATGTAGACCAGGTTAGTTTCAAATTCGGAGATCTGACTGCCCCTGCCCCTGAGTGCTAGGGTTTAAAGGCATGCACACCATGCCTAGACACAGTGGTTTTTTGGATGAGGAAAACATTACATAAACAGAAACATCTGTGTGCAGAGCTGTGGGAAGTCCACCTGACTACCAGAAAAAAAATAAATCCCTTTTACTTCTGGTAAGAATGGCTGAGCATCTAAGGGGAACTATTGTATCATTCTGTGAGCTCGAAACTACCATGAGGTGACCAACCTAAAGGGGGTAAGAAGACGGGATCAAATGGCCTCCCAAGTTCCGGTGAAGTGCTATGTCCAGATTGAGTCTCCATCACTAGTAGATACAGCTTCTCAAACGTGATTACAACTCCACGTGAGACACACACACAACACAGACCCCAAAGACACGTAGCCTTGTGTGTTTAGCAGCACTCGCCACGCTGAGGCATCGTGAACGTCCTGCAGCTAGCTGTGTTCTAGAGTGCCATCATGCTGAAGCTGCCTCAAACACAGACTCACACTGTACAAACTGTGTGTCTCTACTGTACTTAAGATGTATTTCTTGCCGGGCGGTGGTGGTGCACGCCTTTGATCCCAGCACTTGGGAGGCAGAGGCAGGCGGATTGCTGAGTTCGAGGCCAGCCTGGTCTACAGAGTGAGTTCCAGGACAGCCGGGCTACACAGAGAAACCCTGTCTCAAAAAAAAAAAAAAAAAAAAAAAAAAAAAAAAAGAAAAGTCCTGTTTGAGTTCTGGCCCAAGGCTCATTTAAAAAAAAAAAAAATGAATCTACAAATTTCTAACAAGTTTGGAAACTGTCCTAAGCACACTGTGCCTGCCCTTTTGTACACTGGTTTCCGTGAAACATTCTCAGCACTGACAATTAAACAATCAGAAATATCCATCACCTCTGAAAAACACTGCACAGCACCAAAATTCAGGCCACGGTTTAACTGTGTTAAAACAAACAAGCACAGGGGCCAGATAGGAATGCAGCACTTGTTGCTCTTGAAGAAGACCTGGGTCAATTGCCAGCACTCAAAAGGCAGCCCACCATTGTCTGTAACTCCAGGTCCAGGGGATCAAATGCCCTTTTCTGGTCTCCAAGAGCACTCACACACAGACACACATGCATTTATAATCATCAGTTTATGCTGGGTTTGTAAACCTACTCTGTGCTTACAAATTTGGGGACTAAAGTTTCTCAGGTGAAAAGCAATTATGAAAGTCACAATTTAAGAAGCCTTCAACACAGCCTGGTGGTAATCCCAGCACTCAAGAGGCAGAGGCATGCAGATCTCTAGTGTGCGGCCAGTCTGGTCTACAGCGTGGGTTCCAGGATAGGCAGGGCTACCAAGAGAAACCCTGTCTCAAAAAAACAAAACATAATAAAGAAGCTTTCAGGCAGAATATCTTGAGACTCCTTCACCAGGGCCAGACAGTCAACAGTTTTAGCCAGGCAACGAGGGTGCCTACCTTACAGTCTACACAATAAGCCACCCATTAACATCGCCTGACAAGCGACTGCACAGGCTGGAGACCTGCAGGAGATCTAAGTTAGGTCGCTAGCACTCCACCAAGGAGCTCACAACCGACTCTAACTGCAACTCTAGGAAACCTGAATCTCTGCACACGTGGCCTCGTGCACACACACATGTGCCCTCGTGCACACACACACAGACAGAAATAAGAAACAAATCCCCAGAAGCAGCAGTTCATTCCGAAGCGGCTCCCACGCAAGCACTCACCTGGGTGCCTTTCGGAGTCCTGTCCACTTTTACACACAGGTAATCTCCATTTTTCTGCCAGTGCAGCTTGCAATCAACCACATTGAACAAATTCCTCACTCGGATCTCCTGTCTGGTGGGGAGCTGCATCAGGGTCACCCTGGCTGGAATATCTTTGTCTTCCGGCACCCAGAAGGCAATGATGTTACCACCTGGAGACCAAGAAAAGTCTCTGCAGAACAAAGGAATGAAGAAATAGATGCTTATCAAAGACCAGATGATTATAGGACCAAGCAGCAGAGAGATGACCGAATTTACTCTTAAAAGCTCCATCTGGAATCCTGCCCGTACCTGCTAGGCTGAGCCTGCTGCACACCAGCCATGTGCTAGCCTCTGTACAGCATAGCCTGCAGACCTCACAACCCTGGGGCGTGCGTCATCACACTGCTGTGACAGCAAGGGGACAGACAAAGGCATGCTGCTGCTCACTGCACCCACCTCCCCGCACGGCCAGCCTTGCTCTTTACAAATGTACTTCAGCTGATGGCTCTAGCTGCAGGGTGTCTAAAGGTCAACCAAGGTGCCAAGGGGGAGGACTGCAAGTCAGAGGGTGGAAGACAGGACAGGTGAACAATCTATTAATTGCTCTGCAGGGCAGACAGTGCGGCAGGTCGACTGTGGGACCACGTGGGAAGCCTCTAGACCAGCACATTCCTGTCTTCTATTGTTGCTGTTGAGATGGCCTGTTGCCTAGACTGGTCTCAAACTTGCAGACTCAGACCATTCCCCCCTCCTGACCCTCCTGACCAGCTCAAGTGCAGAGGACCACCACCACATCCAAACCTGGTGTTGAATCTGCTGCAGATCAGTGCATGCACTGGCTTTAGTTTCTGTTGAAAGTCCAAATGATATCCAGGAGTGAAAACACAAAAGACGTGCCAATGTCCTCTGGGCTGGCAAGCATTTGCCACCCCAGGACTGACCAGCTCCAAACGACTTCAGATAAACAAGCGTTGTGCACTCATCTACGAGAGGGCAAGCCACTGCTCAAGTCTCCACACAGCCCTACAGTAGGTGGGCGAGACTCTCTGACCTTAGTATTTACTTCTGTGAGCATAAACTGATGATTATAAATGCATGTATGTCTGTGTGTGAGCAGGAGCCACTGCAGCAGCCCAGTGTCTGCACAAACAAGCAGCAAATGCCTTTTCTAACTGCTTAAGAACTGAGTGCTATGAGCTGAAGAGATGGCTCAGCGGTTAAGAGCACTGACTGCCCTTCCAGAGGTCCTGAGTTCAATTCACAGCAACCACATGGTGGCCACAACCATCTGTAATGGGATCTGATGCCCTCTTCTGGTGTGTCTGAAGACATGGACAGTGTACTCACATACATGAAATAAATAAATCTTAAAAACAAAAACCAAAAAAATCCGAGTGCTAGCAGGATGTGGTACTATATGCCTGTGTTACCAGCCTGTGGGAGAATAGGGAGTTCAAGTCTGTACTCTGCTACTGAGAAAATTCAGAGCTACATTTGAGACTTTTCTTAAAAAAATAAAAAAATCAAAACCCTGGCCAGGTGGTGGTGGCACACAGTTTTAATCCGAGCACTCAGAAGACAAGAGGCAGGTGGTCTCTATAAGTTTGAGCCAGCTTGGTCTACAGAGTGAGTTCCAGGACAGCCAGGCTATATAGAAAAGCCCTATCTCTAAATAAATACCCTGCTGCAATGACCTGAAGGTCTGTTCATGTGTTCCTCAAATGCACTGTGAGGTGGTGGCCATAGGTGAGGCTCTTGTGAGGTATATCGGTCTTAAGGAAAGTGGGGACCCAGTAATTGTTTGCTTTTTTTTAAAGACAGGGCTTCTCTGTGTACAGCCTGGGCTATCCTGGAACTTGCTCTGTAGACCAGGCTGGCCTTGGATTCACAAAGATTGTCTGTCTCTGCCTCCCAGTGCTGGGATTAAAGGCCTGTGCCACTATACCCTGCAAACAAATGCCTTTTAAAGTCCTTAGATAGCTGTTCCTTCTAACTAGAGAGAGACAGAGACAGAGACATTGACGCTGACTTTACAGAAACATTCACTTACTTTATTCCAGAGATCTTCAAGCTCTTCTTGTCCAAAAGGCCCATGGACTGCCCGTGAGGGAAAGAAAAGAAGGTGGGGGAAAAACATAAAAATAAAAATCACAGCTCAGAAAGCTCAGGCAGGGCGGTGGTGGCGCACGCCTTTATCCAGCACTTGGGGGCAGAGGCAGGTGGATTTCTGAGTTCGAGGCCAGCCTGGTCTACAGAGTGAGTTCCAGGACAGCCCGGGCTACACAGAGAAACCCTGTCTCGAAAAACCAAAAAAAAAAAAAAAAAAGAAAGCTCAGGGCAGCATCAACTCTAGGTACCTCTTTTTAAAACTTATCCTGGAGAGGTGAGGGCATGTCACAGTACACATGTACAAGTCAGAAGCCTGTGCACGAGCGAGTTCTTGCTGTCCGTAGTACAGAAGGGACTGAATTCTGGTTGTCAGGCTCGGCATTAAGTGCCTTCACCCACTGAGTCATCTTGCCAGCTCTTCCCCTTTTTAACAGTGCAAAATTCTGCTCTGTCTGGGGGGCATTACAAGCATGGAGGACAGGTGAGCAGCAGTCGAATGCCAGCAGCAACACACAACTTCCAATCCGACTTCAGCCAGAACCTGGGCAGGGAGCCCCACCTCTACCCGGCACAGCAAGGGACGGCCTTTATTACCAGTCTACCAAGCCCCGCCTCCCTTACAGCACAGTTAGAAGAAGCACTGACTAAATCCACACTGGTGTCTCCACACTGTATAGCCACATGCACCCAAGAGTCTGGTCAGCCTTCTGGACACTAAATATCCATGGGAGCTAGGCCACAGCTCAGTGACAGAGCAACTGCCTAGCATGCAGGATTCCACTTCAATGCCCAGACTTCCAGAAAGACAAAAAAACAGAACTTACAGGTGTTTCATAGATGCTAAGAGTATCCAGGGTCATTCTTGCAAAGAATTTGCCATCATGGCTCCACCTGAGGAGAAAAGAAGTGTCAGGCTGCGCCGATGGACCAGGAAAAGGCCACAGGCAGACCAGGCTTTGGTCTACTCACTTGAAGATGGGCCAGTGGGCTGAGCTTTCACAGTGAAAACCTCTCTTCTTATGGCCCGTGAGGATGTCCCAGATGATGATGGCCTGAGGATCATCCTGGGTGTCCATCAATGGGCTGAAAGTCACCAGGTATCTGCAAGAGAGGGTCACTTAGTACAGCACTTCCGTGGTGTGAGAATCACATTTCCAGCACCTACTGCTATGGGTCACAGAAATGATACACAGAATGCCACCAAGCTGTGAAGCAATCTTTTCTCACTTAACCATGATCCAAGAACAGTGGCTCATCTCTCCCAAGTTGAGGGTAGGATGAGCGTAATCAAGTCAAAAGTATGTCACAGAATACAAGAGTCGCCTAGAATGCTGTTCCCACAAGTGGCCCCAAGCAAATCAAACAGCCCAACAAGTCTGCTGGAGTGGACTGGTCTAGAGGGAGGAGGAATGGGGTTCTCTCAGGATGTACTGATGTAATTAAGACCGATGAGATAAGTTCTAAAGGAGTGTGCTTCAGGGACACTGAAAATTGGCTATCTGACTGCGCTCATCTCTCAATGTAGAAACAATCTGTATTTGTCCCCACGAAGCAAGTGTGTCCTAAGGATACGGCCCTCACAGCATGGGGCAATGGAGAGAAAGGCCCAGCAAGCCAGAGAACACCAGCAAACAGCCCTCCTGCGGCAGCATCAGGGCTGGTAAGATGAAATCCTGTCAGCAACATTACACCATACAAACTGCTGAAGCCTGTAATGAGTGAGTGCCAACACTGCAATCTACAGAAGCAAAGCACAGAGCACCCAACAGACAACAGGGTAGCCTCATTTGTTCCAGAGGACAGATGCGTGACCGGACAGATCACAGCAGGGGTGGTGCACTGCCCGAATCCCTGCACTTGGGGAATGACGGCAGGAGGATCACGAGTTCAATGGCAGCTTCAGCTGTAGTGATCTGGTGCCAAGCCATGTATCAGAACAGAGAAAGCCACACCCTAGCCATGTTCCAACTGTGCCCAGAGCACAGGGGGACTGACCACCGTGGGAACTGCACAGGCTTCCCAAGACATGAAGGGACATGAGCCACCCAGGCACAGGCAAAAGGCAGTCATCTCACACACCCACTTCTTTTTTAAAAGACTTATAGATTTTGTATGTGTGAGTGTTTTGCTTGCATGCATGGCTAGTGCCCGCAGAGGTTAGAAGAGGGAGTTAAGGATGGTTGTGAGCCACTATGTGGGTGCTGGGAATCAAACCTGTGCTCTTACCACTGAGCCATGTCTCCAGCCCCACACACTTTTCACACTGCTGTTAGAGTGGACTCTGGCACTCTGAGAGCAGCACAGAGGGAGGGAAGGATGTGCCAAGGACGGGACGAGGGCTAAGGAAACGAGGACTGGGCCAAGCACACACCCATGGGGTGACCACCTTTGTCTACAGGTAACCAGTATGTATTTCTGTTGCTTTTGGAAGCAAGGTCTCATGTAGAGCAAGCTGGCCTTTAACTCCTGACCCTCTTGCCTCTACTTCCCAAATGCTGAGGATCCAGGTGTGCCTCACACAGTGTGGTATGTAGCTTCCTCCAGCTTTCCTCTGGCTCCACTCTTTACAAGTCTCTGCTCCAAGATTAATTCAGACATGGGACAGAAACCCTGCTAAAAGCTGTCTAGTCGTGAACTAGAACAAGAAGCGATACGTGAGACATGATGGCACCAAGTCTCAGTGCTGGCCTAGAGCAGTATCTGGAACCAAAGTATCACGGGAAGCACATGGTGGTTGCTAGGCAATGCACCCTCAGAGGTGAGCACACACGCACAGTCCACTTTATCAAGGGATATGTTCCAGAACCTCACAGTACCCTGCCCAATGCACGTTTTTGCCTACACGTTCATAACACACATCCGCCCATGAGAAGTATACATTAAGCACAGGTAAAGCCGGGCAGTGGTGGTGCACGCCTTTAATCCCAGCACTTGGGAGGCAGAGGCAGGCGGATTTCTGAGTTTGAGGCCAGCCTGGTCTACAGAGTGAGTTCCAGGACAGCCAGGGCTACACAGAGAAACCCTGTGTCGAAAAACCAAAAAAAAAAAAAAAAAAACCCAAAACCAAACAAACAAAAACAAACAAAAAAAGCACAGGTAAGAGAACAAAGACAACAGAACACAACCATATGAACACACACTATAGTGAGTTCTGTCTTGTGGTATCTCTTCTGAAAGAGCCAAACACAAGTTATCTTCCTGCTTTGAGACTTGTGTCACTGCAGCCCAGGAAGGTGAAGCCACAGTAAGGGAGTTATCGCTCCTCCAGCTGCTCAAGTTTGGGACTAGGGAGAATGCAGCTCGATGGCAGAGAGAAATCATCAAAGAAAACCTGGAATGCCCTTCCCCAGGCTCTGGCAGTTTACACTGTCTGAAGAGGGGTAAAGGAACAGGGCCACGTGCTAGCAGGAGAATCTTGGTAAACCACATCTCTTCTCTTTCTCCATTTGTTTTGAGGCTTCTTTGAGACTAGGTCTCATGTAGCTTAACCTGGCCTCAGCCTCACTGTGAGGTCCAGGCTGGCTCCCACACCTCCTGGGATTTTTCTATCAAGTTGGGGAAGTAGTACAAACCTCCTGGGAGGCAGGCTGCAGTCGCTCACCTTTCACATGGAGAGAAGTCGATGAGCTGCACGCCTTGGTGGCTGAACCTCTGGATCTGCTTGAACTTGTCCCCTCCCCAGAGGGCAATACCCCGCTGATGGAAAGTGGCCAGGTAGGTGCCCTTAGGGGACCAGCGCACATATGTCTCTGTCCATCTCTGTAAGAAGCAGGAGCAGTGTGAAAATGACAAAATGCCAAGCATGGCGGCCCTTCCTTCTACACTGCATCTTCTCATCTCTCAACTGTCCAAGCAGGTAAAGGAGTGACAGTTGTTCTCAGAGAGTGCCTCAGGGAACAAGAGCCTTGACCTGCTCCTGGGGCGGAAACCAGCCCTGCCATAAGGAGACTAGAGGTCATGGCCAGGGCCAGCTGCTGGTACCCACCGCTCTTTCTTCAATTGAGACCGGGTCTTTGACGTCGTTCCAGAAGATGGATGTCCGGTCTCCGCTCTCAAAAATCACACTATACTGATCTCTACACTCTGCCTCTTCCAGCCAGTAACGCAAATTGCCCTAAAAACAGTCAAAATTGAAGGACTTAGTACATGGCATTAATTTTATTCAAAGAAAGCTTATCGATAACTATCACACTTCATGACAAATGATGAGTTCAACAGATACGGTGTTCAACAGATACAGACACCTTTTTACTCAGTTACAAAATGTCTTCTGACTACAAAGGCAGAATTTCATAAAACATACCAGGTCTTTGAAAGGCTGCTTCTCTGGAATGTCCCACTCATCGCTGATGGTCATGTACCTGGAGAGAACGGGCACTGCTGAGCCACAGCTGCACGGGACGAGGAGGTGCACAGCCAGCAGCTCCATACCCTCGCCACCCACCCCGACGCTCAAAGCAAAAAACATGAAATGCTCTTGCCTGGCCAACAGAAAACCATCACCTGAAAGGCCACCAGCACCCACTGAGGAACTCCCCATCTCCCCACAGGCACCACACACACACCTCAGGCTCCAACTCACTTATCAAAATCAGTAAAGAGGTTGACCCGGAACGTGTGCTGCTTGTCCAACTTATATCCATCTGCGTTTTTCACAGCATCCACAGCATGGGCGGGAGAGGCGTACTCCAGAAAGATGTACCTGAGTGAGAAGGCGAGCTTCACACATGCATCCTTCAGACTGAGACCTTTCTACATGAACAGAGGTATCTAACCGTCCTGCGGCATCTCCAAGGCAGTCACACCAAGGACCAAAGAACAGTAATGTAGGCCAAGCAGTTTCCGAAGGAATCTTAATAGCTCTCAAGACTGTGACGTCATGGTTATAAATGACAGAGAAGTTAACAGAAGTGGTCATTTCCTGTGACAGTCCAGTGATGCACGTGTCAAAACCTAGGAAAGTGTCCACTTTACATATGAAGCATTTCTAGTTAGCAATGACCTCATTAAGAGTCACCACTACCCAGCCTGGTCTACAGAGTGAGTTCCAGGACAGTCAGGGCTACACAGAGAAACCCTGTCTCAAAAAAAAACAAACAAATAACAACAAAAACAAAAAAGTCACCAATACACATTTCCACATCATAGGAAATTTGCACAGAGTTTCAGGGGAAGCTTCATTATAGACAAACATCTAACGAAGCACACAACTGTCCTTTCAAGCAAATGGCTGCAGCAGTTAAGAACACTGGCTATTCTGAGCCAGCTGGCCAGCCCCTTTAATCCCAGAGCTAGAAAACAGAGGATGTAGAACACTAAGTTCCAGGCCAGCCAAGGCTGCACAGGAACTCTGTCCCAACAGAACAAAACAGACCACTGGTTGCTCTTGCAGAGGACCCAGGTTCAATGTCCAGCACCCACCCACAAGGTGGCTCACAACTGTCTTTAACTACTTCCCAAGGGGTCACATCCCTCCTGGCTTCCGAGAGGACCAGGCACACATGTGGTGCACATTTATACATGTAGGTAAAGCATGCATATACATAAAATAATCCAAACCAAAACAACACAACATAAAACAGGGCAGTACTGCCTAGAGTCAATGACTCTTCCAAAAGTAACTTTGTGGATCAGCTTTAAAACTCTTAAGACAAGGTGGCATTTAAAGTAACTCTGTCAGTAACGGCAAGAGGCAAACAAAACCCTACAAATCTGGCAGCAGCCACTGTGGATCGTTCTGCCCTGTTCAGTTCACTGAGGGCAGTCCGTCCACTGCTCACGAACCTCCGTCCTGGGAGACAGCGAAGGCCCAGGCCTTTACAGAGGGTCTAAGCCTACAGCCGTGCTCAGCAACACAAACACAATGGAGGCCTAGACTAAAGCACGGAAGACCTAATTTTGAACAGAAAAAACAAGACTGCAGGTCACACCTTAGGCTGCACCCATGATTTAGGTGACAGTAAGTAGGAGGAAGTCGCAACCTAAGCAGTGCTATGAGGTTCCACCTCTACTTCAGAAGTTAACATGTTTTCAAAAGCACTTCCAGAGAGATCTCACAGGCAGATGCCCACTTTCAGATCAGTGGCGTCTTTCTCTAGGACCTGTCTTGGGTAGTCTACTGCATCTGTGGGGATCAGCTCTAGTGACCTGAGAACCAGAACTTCACTGGAGTGCGTCCCTCTGAGGCGGCCTGAACACACAACCCCAAGTCCTCAGCGGCTGCTGCAGCGACCAGTGTGCTCACCCTTTCGTCTTTCCATCCTCCTCAGGGTAATAGTCGTTTATGATTTTTCCAAACTTGGAGAAGATCTTGTGGATGACGTTTTTGAGTTTCTCCAGCCGGTCGGGCCCCACCTGAGGCACGTTGTCTACGACAATCACCGAGTCAATCCCGTCCGCTTCCTGAGGCCGATCCTTGAGTACATCGCCAAGCAGTTCTGAAGGAGTCAAAGAAATGTCAGTGGTTTCTAGTTAAGCCAAGCAGCACTCGCTCATTAGCTGCATTCTAAGAGGCAGCTACTCCAGTGCGTTCATCATCCACAGACACCAGGACCTGGCTTCCACGGGAAGGCGGATCATCACACTGCTTTTAATGAGAAAAATCTCTAAATGTACCTGATTGCTGTCAGGGTGGTGCAAGCATGCAATCCCACCACTTTGAAGGTGAGGAAGATGCATGTGGATCTGAATTCAAAGCCAGCTTGACCCTGCCTTAACCAGGTGGGAAGAACCCATTCCTGAAAATTACCCTCCATACTCCACACAAAAACAATAACCTTAAAAATTACAAAATACAAAGGGCCACGGGAATGTAACACAATCCCTAGGTCACTCCAAACCTTAAACAAGAAAGAATGCCCTGGTTTCAATCTATCCTCCATAACTAAAACTGCTGTAAGAACAAACGTAAAGAATGTCTCAGTGCATGAATTTCTAGCTACTGTCACTGTCCTTTTTTATTTATCTTTGCAGGTGTGGCTGCACACGCCTGAAACCCCAGCAGAATGCAGGAGGAGCTAGAGTTTAAGGTCATCTAAAGGCAAGGCCAGCCTCCTAGCAGACTACAGAAGATTTTAGCTAGGAAAGTGAAGAGCAGGAGAGATGGCTAGCATAAAGAACAGGTACCTCATGTTGGTGATGGTGCCTTTAATCCCAGCACTTGGGAGGCAGAGGCAGGTGAATATGAGTTCAAGGCCACAGCCTGGTCTATACAGAAAAACCAACTGTTCTGTTCCCTGCAGAGAACCCGAATTCAGCTCCCAGTACCCACTCTGGGCAGCTCACTCAACAGCTGTAACTCCAGTTCAAGGGGACTCAACACCTCTGGCCTCCAAGGGCTCCTGAACACACATACACACTTAAAAAAAGGAAAGAAACTTAGCATGCTAAGTACCCTAAATGTCAAAACATGTCCTTTGCGCCATTTCATTCTCAGAAGTAAAAGGTGGGGCTGGCAGAGGCTAAGTGGGGAAAGTCCTGGCTGCCCATAAGCCTATGTGCGTGGTGGCCATGCCTCCAACCCAGGACTCAGGCAGGCAGACCTCTCGGAATCAAGGCCAGCCTCGTCTAATAAGCAAATTCTAGGACAGCCACAGCTACATAGTAAGACTCTGTCTCAAAAAAGCCTCATCTATAATCCCAACGCTGTGAGGACAGAGACAGGAAGATGCAGGGGTTTGCTGCCCAACCAGTCTAGCTGAAATGGTGAGCTTCAGGTTCAATTAGAAACCTTATGTTAGGGGCTGAAGAGATAGATGGCTCAGTGGTTAAGTGCACTCACTGACTGCCTGCTCTTCTAGAGGACCTGGGTTCAATTTCCAGCATCCACAAGGCAGCTCATAAGGGTCTGTAACTCCAAGATCTGACAATGTCACACAAATATACTTACAGATAAAACACCAATACACATTAAAAACATTTTTAAAAGGGAGAAGGTGGAGGAAGCTGAAAAGTCATGGTGCACACCTTTTTAATCCCTGCACTCAAGGCAGAGGCAGGTTAATCTGAGTTGGAGGCCAGCCTGATCTACAGAATTCTACAGTTCCAAATAAAGGGGTGAAGATCAACAGAAGAACACACCGGACATAAACCTCAGGTCTCCATGTGTACTTTCACAAATATAGCACATGTACACAAAGAGAAAGTCGAGCTAAATGTAAGAATGCTCCCATGCTCCCAGTACTAAGAAACCAGGACAGAAAGACAGCCATTTCTAAGGCCATCCAGGTCTACACAAAAAGTTCAAGGTCAGCCTAGTGCATTCCAGAACAGCCAGAGAATCATAGTAAGACCTTGTCACAAAAAGAAAAGACGGAACCGGGGAGAGTACAGGGAGATGGCTCAGCAGTTAAGATCACTTGTGATTCTTCCAGGACCAGAGTTCAGTTCCTAGCACCCACATGGTGGTTCACAACCCCACGTTCCAGAGAATCCAATGCCCTCTTCTAGCCTCCAAAGGCAAATGTATACTGTGGTACACAGACATACATGCAGGCAAATTTGCCCATACATATAAAATAAGAAATAAGAGCTGGAGAGATGGCTCAGCCACTTTAGAGTACTTGTTCTTGCAGAGGGCTGAGGCTCAATTCCCAGCCACCGGTAACTCTAGTTTCAAGGACTCTGATCCCTCTTTTGGCCTCCACAAATACAAGTCACACATATGGTCCTTATATAAACACGATTGCAGGCAAACATACATACAAAATAAAATGTAAAAAAAAAAAAAGGAATGCAAATAAAAAGTAATATATGTTTAAGTATAAAAGGCAATTTTGGGCAGAAGGAAGGCTCAGTGTGTAAGTACTTGTCACACAAGCCTAATGACTTGAGTGCAATCCCTGAAACTCACCGTGGAAGGAGAAAACCAACTCCTGAACACTGTGACTGCTACACAAATGTCCAGCTCACCAAATGACATTTTTTAAAGGTCACTGTTGGAGGGCTGGGAGTATGGCTTGGTAGAACATTTGCTTGACATGCACCAGGTTCTGTGATCTACTACAGGGGGGAAAGCAATGCAACAGTCCTTTGCATTTCATGATGGCTAATTTTATGTCAACTTGACACAACTAGAGTTATCTGGGAGAAGTAAACCTCATTGAGAAACTGCCCCCACCAGGCTCACCTGCAGGCATGTTTGTGGATTAATTTCTGGACTGATGATTGGTCTGAAAGAGCACAATTCACTGTGGGCAGGGCCATCCCAGGCTGGTGTCCCTGGATGGTATAAGAAAGCAGGCTGAGCAAGCCATACTGAGCAAGCCAGTGAGCAGCCACACATCCATGGCCTCTGCATCAGCTCTGCCCTGACTTCCTTGAATGATGGACTAAGCTGCTTCTGTCACAGAAACCTAATTAAGACACATTTCAAAGATGCCAGAATCAAGAGCAGGCAAAGGTGAGGAGGTAAGAGGCAGATTTTCAACATGGCAATGCCACAAACCTTCACTACAGAAACTCTGGGTTCCTATAAAATCCTGCTCACCATACAATTAAAACAGCCTGCTAAGCTGGATCTGAACTTAACAAGATGTAATAAAAAAAAAAAAAAAAGCCCAGCTTCCATACAAACAAGACTCCTTCCCAGGAGCTTAAAGCGTCTACCTAGCCTGTAACAATCTGCCTCTCCTGAGAGGGGCAGGGCAAAGCATCCTCATAATGCAACACATTGTTTCTTTTCATTTGTTTGGGTTTTTTACATTTTATTGTAAGGTGTATAAATGTTCGCTTTGGCTTTGTGCGATGTAATGTGCGCCACATGCATGCCTGGTACGTGATCAACAGGTCCCTGAACTGGAGTTAGAGACTTGTGAGCCATCCTGCGGGACCTGGGAATCAAACCCAGGTTCTCTGAAAGAACAGCAAGTGCTGAGCCCTCTCTTCAGCCACCTTCTATTTGGTTTCTGACATAGGGTCCCATGCACCTCAGGCTGGCTTTGCACTCCCTATGTAGCAGGGACTAACCTCAAACCTCTACCTACCAAGTACGAAACGACTGGCATGCACACCACACTAGAGGAAACAACTTGTTCACAGTCAGTAACAGAATAGGAGACATACACCAACATGAAAAAGGACAAGGAGGCAAGATGGATTCCACACTGCTCCTCCTGGTAAAAACCAAAACGCTGTTTCTCTTCCCACCCTTGTGACACCCAGATGGCCATAGAGTTCCACCTCTGAAGGACAGATCCTCCTTATTACTGTCCCCGTCCCTGCATACACTGGACTGGCCCACTGAGCTCCTTGCAGACTTGATGAAGGCAGGCTGGCCTTGGAGTCACAGAGCAAGCATCCCCGGACTCCTACAATCCCTAATTCTGGAAATAATCTACATACAGGAATCTGTGAATTAAGTGGGTTCAAGTAATTCTTTACTCGTCTTGCAGTACACAGACCCATTGTTTCCCAGCACTTACAACCAATTTTAATTCTAACTCCAGTTCTAGGAGGTCTAATGGCCTCCATGGGCAACAGACACACATACGATAGGGACAGACGTGGGGAATGGTCCTGTGCATGTACATAATTTTCATTAAAAACAAACAAACAAAACAGATCTTTTAAAAGTGAAAAGATGGTGGATGCATACAAGTTTAGTTCAAAAGATGCTTGCTGGGCAAGCAGCAGGACTTGCGTTAAGATCACTCCTGTGAGTTAGCACCACCTCAAAGAGCTGGCACACGGCTGCATTCCCAGTGCTAGAAGAGTGTAAGCAAGGACCCAAATGGCTAGCTAGTCTAGCCAACTGCTGAGGACAGGAAGCTTCCAGTGAGTTCTGGGCCACCATAGGATACAGTGTGAGGTCCTGTCTAAAACCATTAAGTGACAGGAAATAAATAACCAAAGGAACCAAGGGTTCAAAAAGGAACATCAAAGTCAAAACTTAGGCTATAGCATGGGGGAAACAGGTACATTGAGATGATTGAGTCGGGCAAGAGTGGGAACCCAGAAACCTGCTTTATCCAGAGAATCCTCCTCAACACTGAGGGAAGCCTACAGAACCTTCCCAGGAGTTTCTCTGCTTCTCATGCTAAGACATCTTTTACCTTAAGAAATACAGTAAAACAAGCCAGGCATGGTGACTGACACCTCAAATCCTGGCAATCTTAAAGTGGAGGCAAGAGGATCGGTTCAAAGACAGTTTCAGCTTCATAAAGAGCTGGCCAGCCTGAGCTACGCTAGACCCTGTCTTACAACAAAACAAAAACCTCCACAAACATAAAAAGGATTAAGTCAAACAACGGTGACATAGAATGGCAACCCCTTGAAACATTTTAAGTTCTAAGTTGACAACTATATTGAAGGAGGTATATTTTCATGGTATATCACTGGTAGTTCAAAAGCAATTGTCTGTATTGCTAGCACCACGGAAACTGAGGCAAAAGAATCAAGAGTTCAATTTCAGCCTGATCTACACAGAGAGGCCCTCATTTAAAAAAAGAAAGTGGTGTTCTTAGGTCCTTTGCTCTTGGTATTTGCCACACCAACACATGAATGAACTGGCTCGTGTGCTTTCAGCCTCAAGTTGGAAACAGCAGAGGTCTCATGCTATCAACCGTCAGAAAAGATTCCTGTGCAGGTAGGCAGAAACAATGCCTTTAAAAAGCCAGTCACATAGAAGAAATCATCAAGTAAGCTGCCGAACGAACAATGTGAAAAAGCCATGTAAAATACAAGAATGGTCCGGGGTACCGACCTAGGAAAAAGAGATAAGCAGGTGGCAATCTGGCTGGGTCGGATGGCAAAGTTATACTATGGAAACCATTGGGAACACACTTCTACAAGGGGGAAGGCACCAGACTCTATACGACCTGTCCCTGCCTTTCGGCCCTCTGAGGGGTGCAGCTGATCAACACTGGAAACCTTGGCTGGGAAACTAGAATGCCCCCAGATATTTCAGGTCGTCCTGCCTTCCACCAACCCCCAGGCGCCCGGTCTTCCCACAGAAACGGACTCCCCAAATGGACCCCTACTGTAGAGGAAACAGGATCGTTACAAGCAGGAGACCTCGCGCCCCCGACGACTGAAGTGGATACCCACACTGTGGACACAATCACGACTACAGCCCTTACCTTCCTCGCTCACGTCGTCTACGAAATCCTCGGGTCGCTGAAGGAGGGCTCATCCGCCTCTCCGTTCTCCAGAGCCCGCGGCTCCGCCTCGGCCGCGCTCCCGTCGGACCCGCCCTCCTCCTCCGCTCCAGCCGAGGGGTGCCCCCGGGCCTGCTCTCCGCCGGCCTCTGCCCTCCCGGGAGCGGAGGGCTCCTGCGCCGAGGGCCGCTCCGCCGACGGCGGCGTGGGCGAGGCGGCCGGACTCGTCGCCGTCTCTCCTTCGGATCGGGCCGCCGGCTTGGCCCTCACCTCGGGCTCCGGTCCGGCCTCGGCGTCTTCCTCGGCGTCTTCCGTCCGCCCCACTTCGGACCCGCCAGATCCTGCCGCCTCGTCCGTCGGCGGCGACTCGGAGGCCGGCTGCTGCCTCGCGGGCTCGGCCCGCTCCTCGGCCGCCTCGGGCACCGCCACGTTCTCAGCGTCCTGCATGGGCCCGCGCTGCTTCTCACCCGGCTCGGCCGCCCTGCTTCCGACTCCCAGAAGTCGCCGCGCGCCGCTAGCGCGGAGCCATGTGCGTGCCGCGAATGGGTCGTACCAAGATCTAGCTCGGGGGAGACACCCACGCCCTCATTCCTCAGGACCAGCCCGAGAAAACTCACATACACATAAGAACCATCTATAAACAATTATAACAGTGAGTTTCAAGACATGTGAGTTTATATATAGCCAAAAAAAAGTTTTTTAAGGTAGCAAATAAAGTCACAAGGATATGTGGCTCCCCCATTCATAGTACGAAATAGTCGCGTCCAAGATGGCAGACTTTCCTCCGCCTCTCCCGGCGGGCGCTACGGGGGAAGGACTGAACTATCTGGGGAGCACCAAGTAGACTCTCAAATAATTTTTAACCCTCGGAACTGTATGAAGACAAAATATGTGATCATAAAATAATGCCAAAATAACTTAAAGTTCCACATACGATTCTTTGTAAGCCTTGCTTTTAATCAGACAGACTGCTTGAGTGACATGGCTGGCTTCCCTCCCCCGTAAGGGCTCGTATTTTAGACCCGTCCACTGACGGGGCCAAAGAACGAAGGGTTCCAAAATTACGCGAGGAGCTCGCCGACAACCAGAGACCGCCAACACACGCAAAAATGACTCCCTGCACAATGCAGAATCGTGTGACGGGTGGCTTTAGTCTCAAGGGCGAGCCTCACCGCAGAGGCTCGCAATCGAGCGTTGGCCCGCGAGATGAGAGTCACTGTGGTTCAGACCGCCGGAGACTGCCGTCTTCACCCGCGGGAGAATGCGATCACGTGGGCCAGCCTGGGGTAGACGGGGCAGAACCTTAGTGGAGTGCTGCCTCCAGCCCAAAGCTGTCCGCTATGGGACGTTTCTCTTAAGAGCTTAAGAACACTTTCGCTGAAGACCAAGTTCGGCTCTCAGTACCCATATGGTGGCTTACTCTTAACTTACTCTTAACTGGTGGTTATCTCTTAACTGGAAAATGTCTTGTTTGTATGCATATGAGTGTTTGGCCTGCAAGTATGTATGGCTTCCCTCCCCGGTAAGGGCTCGTATTTTAGACCCGTCCACTGACGGGGCAAAAGAACGAAGGGTTCCAAAATTACGCGAGGAGCTGGCCGACAACACACACAAAAATGACTGCCTGCACAAGGCAGAACCATGTGTGCAGGCGGAGGCAGAAAGAGAGCATCGTATCACGCGTATAACTCCAGAACTGGAGTTATAGACAGTTATGAACCATCATATGGATGCTGGAAATTGAACCCAGGCCCTCTAGAAGAGCAGGCAGTGCTCTTAACAGTTGAGCCACCTCTCCAGTCTCAGATTATTTCTAAGAAAAAAACAAAACAAAACTTTTTTTTTTGGTTTTTTGAGACAGGGTTTCTCTGTATAGCCTGGGCTGTCCTGAACTCACTCTGTAGACCAGGCTGGCCTTGAACTCAGAAATCCGCCTGCCTCTGCCTCCCAAGTGCTGGGATTAAAGGCATGCGCCACCACCGCCCGGCTTTTTTTTTTTTTTTTTTTTTAAGGGACCAGTTAGTTGTCCATAAAAGCATAGACTTGGAATCGCAGCACGGAGGAGATGGGGCAAAAAGATGAGTTCATGCTAGCTTGTATGATATAAAGACTAAATGAACAAAACAGGTGGCTAGAGGCTGATGGATAAGTTAGTAATGGGCTGGCTAAGCATTTATGGTCTACTCAGAAATGATGAGTTACACAGCTGGCTCTTGCTGTTAATTCTGACAATTGAGTTCCATCCTGCAAACTCATATTGTGGTGGGCGAGAACCGAGTGGTAGATGGGGTGGCCTCTGATGTATAGACACACACTAAGTAAATGGAGTTATTCAGTTTTTAAATAGCATCTCTTCCAGCCCTTTGAGAGCCCAAAGCCCCAGTGTCTGGATTCATAATCCAAATCTTGAGAAAGGCTTATGGCTCCATGTTCTAGAAGCTGGAGACTTAGGGATGTAGGTGCTTGGGAAACAGACTTTTTCTTGGGGTTAGGTTGCCAGGAGCCCCACATAAAGCATTTACTGTAACCTTCCACCAAGTGTTGAGATTCATGGCTCCTAAAAGATAGTGTTCTCTCTGTCTCTGTCTCTGTCTCTCTCTATCTCTGTCTCTCTGTCTCTCTCTCCTTGATACAGAGTCTCTCTGTAGCTGTGGCTGTCCTAGAACTCATTCTGTAGACCCGGCTGCCCTCAGATGCCCCTCCCTCTACCCTAGTGCTGGATTGAAGACATGCACCAGCTTCTCTAGCCTCAGATAGGCCTCTGCTTAAGAGTTACAGCTCTTGACTCTAAGGACTCACAGCCCTGCAAGCTGTCCATGCCCAGGGATAGTTATGAGTGTAGCCCAGCCCAAACTCATGAACTTACTCAAAATATATTTCTGCAATTTTTAAAAACCTCAATTGCACAGTTCTCAACTGTGAACTCAATGACAGCTTCACGTGGCAATGTGGAAGGGTTGAGCACACCTTTTCTCAGAGCTTGGCAGCTCCTTCAAACTCTTCCAGTAACCAAACTGTGGCATTTGTCCTCAGCTCCTCAAAGCCTTGTCTATAAGATCTCCATGGTTTTTCCTCTATCCTCTGCTCCCTGAGAACTGTCCCTGACAGCTGCACTCAAGCGGACACTGTCCTGTCAGAGCTCCACTGTCCTCTTGTATTACTGGCTGGCCCACTGAGGGAGGTTTCCTGCTCTATACTGGATAAAAATGGCCTCTCGATCACCTGGAATGCAAAATGCTATGACAGTGGGGAGGGAGGTTAAGACGAGCTGCATGGGACAGTTCTAGCTGAAGGAATGGTCCATTCTGGAGCCAGAGCTGTGCTGGGACAGCAAGTAGGACCTGCTTCTGTCTAGATCACTGGCAGCCTGCTAAGCTCCACTGCAATCTATTACGGTTTATATAGAGAACTCAACAGTAAAGAACACTTGATGCTTAATCATGAGAACCAGAATTCAGATCCCAGCAGTCACACAGGCTGACAAACACCAGTAACTTCATCTCCAAAGGATCCCTCCTCTGGCCTCTGAGACCTCTCACAGATAGATACCATACCCATATAAATAAATCTTTGTTTGTTTGTTTTTTAATATTTTTTGTCTGATTCTGTTTTGCTTTTGTGTTTCTTTATTTGCTTTTGGGTTGGGTGGGGTTGGTTTTGTAGTCCTTGCTGTCCTGTATCTTGATCTGTAAACCAGGCTGGCCTTGAACTCACAGAGACCCACCTTCCTCTGCCTCCCAAGTGTTGGAATCAAAGGGCTGCACTGCCACTGTCCAGCTTATAAATAAATATTTTGTAAATCTACATTAAAATCACTGCTAAAGTTAGCAGTCAGCTTGGGGGAGGTGTGAAGGGGTGACAGCTTGGGGAGGTATGAAGGAGTGAGAGGGTGTTCATTAATGAGGGCTCAGGCTGGACACATGCACCTGTGTGCACATGTATGTAGAGGTCAGAGGACAATCTCATGTGTTATTCCTTAGCTACCTTCAACTTTTTTTTTTTTTCCTTGAGACAGTCTCCCCTGGTCTGGAGACTTGTAAGTTAGGCTAGCTGTAAAATGAACTTCCAGGGACTAACTTCCCATTTTCTCTCCTCAGGCACAACAGGCTCACACAGTGGTGTCTGACTCTCTTGGAATGAATTCTGGGAGACGAATTCATGCTCTCTTGCATGCAAGGTTTCGCTGTTTGACCAACTGAGTCACACTCCAGCCCTTACTTGGTGTTGGTTTTTTGGTTGGTTGGTTTTTGTTGTTTTGAGAAAGGGTCTCCTGTAGCCCAGGCTGGATTTGAATTTACAGTATAACTGAGGATAAGCTTACAGTCTTGATCCTCCTGCCTCCACCTCTGGGGTGCTAGGATTATAGGGAGGGCCAGCTGGTGGTAAGTTCTGTGACCTTGTGTCCTAGGGGGTCCTGGTCCTTCTCCTGTGAATAAACAAAGACATTGGAATACAGGGCAATCTGACTTCCTAATTGGCAGTAGTTGGGCTCCCTTTGCTGCTCTGTTCACTTTAGCAAACAGACTTGTCAGTCATAAAGAGCCAGCCAGACTTAAACCAACACAGGCCATTTTGAACCCACATGCCCACAGCCGATCACGCCCCCCAACCCTTTCTGAAGACCCAGCAGCTGTAGCCAGAACTGTTTCAAACATTCCGCTTTAGATCTTTTGCTATCACCAGCGTCAGGGAACTAGAAAGATCCTGCAACCATCTCCACCAAGGCCAGAGGAGGCTCTCTCTCCCTGATAATCTAGCAAAGGGATTGCCGATACTGGTACTAAAGAGGCAAGGCTGTGATTGGTGAATACACAAGCCGTCATTTGCATTGTTATGATTAATGCAAATGACTCTTCTCTGCTTATATGAGCAGGCTGTTAGGTTCACTTGGGAGTCAGCAAAGGGACCATGTTGCTTGGTATTGCAGCTTTAGTCCCAGTGAAAGTCTCCAGTAGTGTAATATGATTTAAAGATGACATGGGTTCTGCATGGTGGCTTCCTTCCCTATGAACTTGTAACTTCCTTCATTGTGAAGAACTGTTTCCTTCCTCCTTCCTTGCACAATGAGGTGGTAACAGGAATGGCAGAATGAGGGGCTGGAGCAATGGCTCAGTGGTTAAGGGGGCTCTACTCTCACAGAAGAGCACCCTCTTCTGACTTCCCTGGCACCAGGCACAAACATGGTGCACAGACATGCACACAGGCTAAACCTTCAACAAGCATAAAATAAAATAAATCTAAAAAAATTTTTTTAATTATGTATGTCAGCCAACTGTGGTGGCACACACCTCTCATCACCAGCAGTCAGGACACAAGGGCAGGTGGATCTCTGTGACTTTGAGGCCAGCCTGGTCTATAAACAAAGCAAGGCAAGTTCCAGAACTACAAAGGCTACTATACAAGAAAAAACCCTGTCTCAAAAAAACAAAAAACAAAGCCGGTGGTGGTGGCACACGCCTTTAATCCCAGCACTTGGGAGGCAGAGACAGGAGGATTTCTGAGTTCGAGGCCAGCCTGGTCTACAGAGTGAGTTCCAGGACAGCCAGGACTACACAGAGAAACCCTGTCTCAAAAAACAAAAAAAAAAAAAAAAAAAAATGTTAAAAAAAAAAAAACAAACCAAAAAACCAAATAATCATGTGGATATGAATGCACATGACTGCAGGTGCCCAGTAATCTAGAGGGGCAGCTGCCCAGAGCTGGAGCCATGTGGGACCATGAAAGGATAGCTTGGTTTCTGGTAGAGCACTGGCTAGAAATGGCCGGAGACCCTGCTAGGGACGGCATATATTTCGCCATGCTCCCAGATTCCAGGCTGCTGACACGCCCGTCAAGATCTCTATGGATCTGTGCCTTTCAGTCACATAAGGCAACACCCCTAACAGCCCCTCCACAAGTAGAGAATGTGACTACAGGTCTCAGCCTCAAGAGATTTCCATATTAATGAGATACCTGAAGACCAGAGGGCATAGCCAATTAAGTATTCCTTCCCACACCCTCTTCCCTCCCTATTTAAGTCAGGCCCACCTTGAGAGAGTGTCAGGGGCAGCCCTGCTTACACTGAAGGCCTAGAATCAGCAATAGGCCTGACATACATGCCTGCTAGCACCAAGTCTTGGGTCTCTGTGGAAAAACACTGAAACAGATAGCTATAAGCTATTGTAAACAAGCAGCTTTGGTGGAAGGCTGCCAAGTCTGAGTAGTCATAGACCTTGTAGATAGGTAACCTTGGTAGACAGTACCAACTTAGATAAAGACAAGTCAATCATAGGCAGAGTCATAGTGATCTGTCTCCTGAACCTTCATCCAGCTGACACTCTGTTCTGGAAGATATCTGTACTCCCCCTGAACACCCACATTCCTGCGTCATCCTCTTCCCCACATCCTGCCTTTTTTGTGCATATAAGCTCTGCGTGAAAAACTAAAGATTGCGATCTGATCAGATTATAGACAGATTGTCATTCCTCGAGTCTTTGTCTGTTACTCTCTCCCTCCACCTCTTTCAGGTGACCTCCCTGGACCCCTGTTTAATGTCCTGCAGGTCAGGACAAGAGAGAGGGGGGAGTGCAGCCAGATTCATCTACCATCTGCCATGACAATAAATCTTATGAAACCATGAACTTCCTCGAGTCTTTGGGGCCCCGCCATAGGGAACCATGGAGAAGGCCTCTAACTAATGAGCCGTCACCGCCTAATCTAGCCAAGCGAGTGCCCTAACCAAGCCAATCGAATACAGTAACCAAGAGTCTCTTTCCGCCGGGCGGTGGTGGCGCACGCCTTTAATCCCAGCACTTGGGAGGCAGAGGCAGGCGGATTTCTGAGTTCGAGGCCAGCCTGGTCTACAGAGTGAGTTCCAGGACAGCCAGGGCTGCACAGAGAAACCCTGTCTCGAAAAAAACCAAAAAAAAAAAAAAAAAAAAGAGTCTCTTTCCAGCCGGGCGGTGGTGGCGCACGCCTTTAATCCCAGCACTTGGGAGGCAGAGGCAGGCGGATTTCTGAGTTCGAGGCCAGCCTGGTCTACCGAGCAAGTTCCAGGACAGCCCGGACTACACAGAGAAACCCTGTCTCGAAAAAACCAAAAAAAAAAAAAAAAAAAAAAAAAAAAAAGAGTCTCTTTCCTGTGGGGCACTGTCAGAGGCCTCTCTCTCTCTCTCTCTCTCTCTCTCTCTCTCTCTCTCTCTCTCCTCCGGCTGCAGGCTGCCCGGATATCCCAGTCTTGACTCTTCTGTGGTACCCAGTGGAGCTAGGTTGCCCAGGAGTCTGAGACCAGCCGATCCCCACACGCCTTCCTATCCGGGGGTCCCCACTCGAAAGCCCTGCCCCTCAGACTGAGATCTCCCCACGCCCGGGTGGAGCTCTGCCCGGCGCCGCATGGAGTGAAAGTGAACTCAGTCAAGTTTCCATCACGCTTTTGCCTCCCCGAGCTGTGGCAGACCCTCGGGAACCACAACTCTACCCAACAGGACCCATGCACGCCCACGCACACATGAGTTAACAGCCCCACAGAGTCACGGTCGGTTGTGAACCACCCAACATAGGTACTGAGAACCAAATTTGGGTCCTCTAAGAAAGTAATATATGCTCTTAACCATTGAAATACCTCCCTTTGTGTGTATGTGCCTAGGTCTCTATGTGTGTGTATGTCACACGTGTGCAGATGCCCATGGAGATGCCAGGAGAAGGCATTGGATCTCCTGGTGCTGGGGTAACAGGTGGTCGTGAGTCACATGACATGGGTGCTGGGAAGTGAATCAGATTCTCTAGAAGAGCAACTAGTGCTCTTAACCGCTGAGCCATCTCTCCAGCCCCTTATTTATTTAGTTGTATTCATTTTAATTGTATGCATGTGTACATGTATGGACAGGGGTCATCAGAGTCCATTTATTTAGATTCATTTCAGTTGTCTATGTGCTGGCACAGCTCTGAGTCCAGGACCCCAGAGTGCATTAGATCCTCTGCAGCTGGGATTAGAGGCAGTTGTGAGCCATCCAATGTGAGTGCTAGGACCCAAACCTAGGTACTCCACAAGAGCAGTATGCTCTCTCAACTACTGAGCTAGCCTCAGCCCCAAGAAGAAACTTTTTTAAAAAAAATCTTATTTTTGTATCTTTTTAAAATGTAGGAATGCTCTGTCTTCATGTACACCTACTGCCAGAAGAGGGCATTAGATCCCTTTATAGATGTGGCTTCTGGGAATTGAACTCAGGACCTCTGGAGGAAAGGCCAGTCACCTCATCAGTCCTAAGGAGAAATACTTTAAAGAGTGACACTGTAGCTACCCTTTGAATATCAGTCTGTTGAAATAATGGACAGCAAAAGACAAACTTCCCAGTAATCCCAATGTGGGAGAAGGGACAGGCTGCAGCCTGGTGCCAGACAGCAGAGGAACTTGGACACAGTTCTAGCAGGTTATTGGACACAGATTGGAGTTGAGATGATAATGTCCCTTTTCCTGGTCCCTCTTGTGTCTCTGGGGAGACAGCATACCAAGAGAGTAAGATGTAACTAAGTAGGTGTATATGACACAAAGTGTTTTGTTTTGTTCTTAGTTTTTGAGACAAGGTTTCTCTGTGCAACCCTGACTGTCCTAGAACTCAGCTTGTAGAAGCCGGAGCTGGAGCTGGAGCTGGAGCTGGAGCTGGAGCTGGAGCTGGAGCTGGAGCTGGAGCTGGAGCTGGAGCTGGAGCTGGAGCTGGCCTGGAGCTGGAGCTGGAGCTGGAGCTGGAGCTGGAGCTGGAGCTGGAGCTGGGCTGGAGCTGGAGCTGGAGCTGGAGCTGGGCTGGAGCTGGAGCTGGAGCTGGGCTGGAGCTGGGCTGGAGCTGGGCTGGAGCTGGAGCTGGGCTGGAGCTGGAGCTGGGCTGGAGCTGGAGCTGGGCTGGAGCTGGAGCTGGAGGAGCTGGAGCTGGAGCTAGGCTGGAGCTGGAGCTGGGCTGGAGCTGGAGCTGGAGCTGGAGCTGGGCTGGAGCTGGAGCTGGAGCTGGAGCTGGAGCTGGGCTGGAGCTGGAGCTGGCTGAGCTGGAGCTGGAGCTGGGCTGGAGCTGGAGCTGGAGGAGCTGGAGCTGGAGCTAGGCTGGAGCTGGAGCTGGAGCTGGGGGCTGGAGCTGGAGCTGGAACTGGAGCTGGAGCTGGAGCTGGGCTGGAGCTGGAGCTGGAGCTGGGCTGGAGCTGGAGCTGGAGCTGGAGCTGGAGCTGGGCTGGAGCTGGAGCTGGAGCTGGACTGGAGCTGGGCTGGAGCTGGAGCTGGAGCTGGACTGGAGCTGGAGCTGGCTCACAAAATGTTTTTAATGCTGCTGAGTTCTGACTTGTAGGGGAAATGTATGTTCAACAGGCTGTTACATCATGTCCAGCAGGTACTGGCACACCTTTGAGAACCTTGGAAATTATACTTCATTCCCAAAATAGACAAGCCCCATGGCCTTTCCGATCAAAGGGGCAGAAGAGAGAATGTTCACCATAAAACTGGAACGTTTCATTGGGCATGGTGAGCCATTCCTTTAATCCCAGCACTAGGATGGCAGAGGCAGGAGGATCTCTGTGAATTCAAGGCCAACCTGGTGTACAGCAAGAGTTCCAGGCCGGCCAGGGCTGCACCTTGAGACCCTATCTCAAAACAAACAAATAAATAAGCAAAACAGCAACGAGCTTTCATGAGACAAGCATAAAAGTGTTTCTGTCTCACAAAAAGGCCAAGAGGCTCATGAAACTGTGAGACAGAGGCTGGGGGTGTGACTCCGTTGGTAAAATACTTTCCTAGCACACAGAAAGCCAGGGGTCCAGTCCCGGGACATCACACATAGGGCATGACAGGAGGACATCTGTAATCCTAGCATTCAGGAAGTAAATGGCAGTGGGATCAGAAATCCAAGGCCATCCTTGGCTACAGAGTGAGTTTAAGGCCAGCCTAGGCTACATGAGACCCTATCTCAAAACAGCAACAACAAAAACATTCAGGTCCTGTGTGTGCTCATTCTTTGACGTGACAGACATCACAGCATTCTGAGCACACGACCACTAGAGGGTGCCACATACTGATGCTCTTCCCGCTTCCCTACCACTGGGTGGTGCTGCCAATCACTAAGGGCTAGCTAGCTAGCTCAGCGGGGAAAGGTCTAGCTGCTCAAACTTGAGCATCTGAGTTCAGATCCCCAGAGACCACATAAAAGTCAGATTCAGGGCTGAGCACTGTGGCACACTTTAATATGGTCCTTAATCCCAGCACTTGTGAGGCAGAGACAGGCAGATCTCTGGAAGTTTAAGGCCAGCCTAGTTTACATGGTGAGTTCTAGAAGCCAGGGAGAAAAACAACAACAGCTACAAAAAGCCTGTCTTGGTGGCCCTCTTCTTTAATACCAGCACTTGGGAGGCAGAAGCAGGCAGATTTCTGAGGTTTTTTTTTTTTTGTTTTGTTTTGTTTTTCGAGACAGGGTTTCTCTGGTTTCTCTGTGTAGTCCAGGCTGTCCTGGAACTCACTCTGTAGACCAGGCTGGCCTCGAACTCAGAAATCCGCCTGCCTCTGCCTCCCAAGTGCTGGGATTAAAGGCTTGCGCCACCACCGCTCGGCCCAGATTTCTGAGTTTGAGGCCAGCCTGGTCTACAGAGTGAGTTCCAGGACAGCCAAGGCTACACAGAGAAACCCTGTCTCGAAAAAAACAAGAAGAAGAAGAAAAGAAGAAGAAGAAGAAGAGAAGGGGGGGGGGTCACATAACTGACAGACTTGGTTTGGTACTCATTGCACCCAGCACCAGAGGTGATAAAAGTTAGAACATGACACCAGTGACTTGTCTCAGTGGGTAAAGAAGCTTGCCACCAAGCCTAATGACTTGAGTTTAACATCCAGGTCTGATTATAAAAACAGACTCCTATAAGTTGTCCTCTGACCTCCACAAGTGCACTGTGACACACCCCAACCCAAAATGTAATGAAAAAAAAAAAGTTTAAAGAGTTAGTATTTGACTCACTGCTGCGCTTGGGAGTCAGAGGCGGTGGCCGTCTCTCCCGAGTTCGAGTCCAGCCTCTGCTTGCTGCGGCGGCACCGTGAGTCCGTCTCACAGCCCGGAAAAAAAAAAAAAAAAAGAATTAGTATTTGAAATATGTAGCCTGGCAGTGGTGGCGCAGGCCTTTAATCCCAGCTCTTGGGAGGCAGAGGCAGGTGGATTTCTGAGTTCGAGGCCAGCCTGGTCTACAGGGTTAGTTCCAGGACAGCCAAGGCTACACAGAGAAACCCTGTCTTGGAAAACCTTAAAAAATAAAAAAAGAAAGAAATATGTAGGGGCTTGGGGGGGGTGCTTGTGGCTCAGCAGTTTGAGTGCTGTTCTGTAGGACCCAGGTTCAATTCCCGGCACCTACATGGCAGCTCACCCCTGTCTGTGACTCCTGTTTCAATGTATCCACTGCCCTCACACAAACATTCATGTGGCCGAACACCAATGCACACGTAACAAAAGTTAATATGGAAAATTTAAGAAGAAAGAAAGAATTATGTGGTCAAGTAGAGAGACAAGTTACAACCAACATCTTAGTGTTTTTAAATTTTATTAGTGTGTGTGTGTGTGTGTGTGTGTGTGTGTGTGTGTGTGTGTGAAGGAGAGAGAGAGAAAGAGAGAGAGACAGAGACAGAGACAGAGAGAGAATGAGTGTTTTCCCTGCATGTATGTATGTGCACCATTTAAGTGCTATACCCCTAGGAACCAGAAGAGGGCACTAACCTTGTTGGAACTGGAGTTATATAGTTTGTTAGGAATTGTACCTGGGTCCTCTGAGAGAGCAGCCAGTGCTTTTAACCATTGAGCCATCTCTCCCGCCCCTCCATTATTAGCTTATTTAAAGGCAAGAATAAACAATAAAAGAGGTCCTTATCATAAAGACCTGTTGTTGACAGTGTTGTAACAGTATGATAAAAATAAACTGTTGCCCCAGGACGCTGGGAAGGGTAAGTCCCTCTGGTCGGGTGGAGTCAGTAACTATAGGCTGCAGAGTTGCTGCCTGGGAAATGCAAAATTCTGGAGGTAGTCCTCCAGAACACGGTGGCTGTGTACTTAATCTCAGTGAAGGATTATCTACATCGGGTTGGCCTACGTTGGGTTGATGTGAGAAGACTCAGTCCACTGTGGGTGGCACCATTCCTAGGCAGGGTCTGGTCATGAGCTGTGGAGAAATCTAGTAGAGCACAAACAAGCAAATGAACATGCAGTCATTCATTTATTGTCTCCTGACTGGGGATGTGGTAAGAACAGCTGTTTAAATTTTCGGTTGCTTTGACTTTCCTGCTGTGACTTGGGCTAGAACTTAGAACTGTGAGCTAAACCAAACTCTTTCTTCCCTGAGCTGCTGTGGTGGTTTGAATGAGATGTCCCTCAATAGGCTCAAATGTTTGAATACTTGGTCCCCAGTTAGAAAAATTATTAGGGAAGGTTTAGGAGGTGTGGCTTTGGTACTGGAGATGGGCTTTAAGGTTTCAGAAGCCTACACCAATCCGAGTTAGCTCTGTCAGCTTCATACTTTCGAATCAAGATGTAAGCTGAGCGTACATTTACTGTTCTATTGCCATGTGTCCCAACCATGATAGCCACAGACTCTAACTCTCTAAAACTGTAAGCCAAAAATAAACCTCCTTCTAGATGTTGCCTGGGTCATGGTGTCTCATCCCAGCAATAGAAAAATAACTAAGGCCTGGCGGTGGTGGGTCACACCTTTAATCCCAGCACTTGGGAGGCAGAGGCAGGCGGATCTCTGAGTTCGAGGCCAGCCTGTTCTACAGAGTGAGTTCTAGGACAGCCAGGGCTACACAGAGAAACCCTGTCTCGAAAAACCAAAAAAAAAAAGAAAAGAAAAAGAAAAAAGAAAAATAACTAAGGCAGTTGCTTTTTTTGGTTTTTTTTTTTTTTTTTTTTTTTTTTTTTTTTTTTTTTTTTTCCGAGACAGGGTTTCTCTGTGTAGCCCTGGCTGTCCTGGAACTCACTCTGTAGAACAGGCTGGCCTCGAACTCAGAAATCCACCTGCCTCTGCCTCCCAAGTGATGGGATTAAAGGCGTGTGCCACCACTGCCTGGCCCATATCAATTTTTTAAAAATAATTTATTTGAATATTCTCTTATGTCTATGGGTGTTCTGCCTGCATCTTTGTCTGCGCACTATGTGCAGTGCCCACAGAGGCCAGCAGAGGGTGTCGGATCACCTGGAACTGGAGTTCCAGATAGTCCTGAGGTATCATGTAGATGCAGGGAATCAGGCTCAGATCCTCTTGGAAGATCAGCCAGTACTCTTTCTTGCTGAGCCATCTCTCCAGCCGCAGGTACCAATCAGTATTCATTGAGAGTCAGATCTGTCCATGTGGCTGGCGTGGTAGAAGGAAAAAGCTCTCTACTCTCGGGTTTATAGCCGAGTCTCTGAAACAAATTGACAGCTGGTAGGATAAAAAGTAGGTACTTACCATGTGGCATCCATGTGTGTGACCCAAGAAGGCAGAGGAAATTATGCAAACAGTCAACCAGCTCCAGCAGCCCTTTCCACAGATGGGGCCATGCAGTCAGTTTGTCATAGGAGGAGTGGGCCGTAGAGGCCAGTGTGCCTGCTATGGGGCTGTTCCCTGGCTTCATTTCCAGTCAGTCAGCTAATTTTCCTGGAGGCAATGGGGAGGCATAATAGTCCTAGGTCCTTTGGCCAGTAATGGACATTCACAGAAGATTTTTTTTCTTGCATTTCCTCTTTTTCAGGTATGGGTGGGGGCAGTAGCTCCCCACCTCCACCTAGGGAAAGCCACTGAAGTAAAGCTGAACCCTTGACCTGGCTGCAGGAAGTCAGAGTAAGGAGACAGGGAAGGAATGGTTTCCAGCTAAGATCAAGCTTGTAGCGGGAGATGGCTCAAGAAAGGAGAGTACGTACCCAAGAAATGAGTGCAACCATCCCTACAAAGCAGCTCCTCGATTCTCTTTACCATGATCGCATAGGGTTTTGTGGCTTTCTAAGTTACCTTGCTCCAAAGATGCTTGTGGTTTACAAGGCTTAAAGATAAAGTTGAGAGGCCGGGGACAGAGCTCAGGTGGTAGACCACTTGCCTAGTATGCAGTAAGGGCCTGGGGTTCATCTCCAGAGCCCCCAGAAACTGTGTGGTGACACACAACTGTAATTCCAGCACTCAGGAGATAGGAGCAGGAAAATCAGGAGTTCAAGGTTATCCCTGGTGTGGGGTATTCACCAGAGAAGACTGTTCAGACGTGGGTTAAGCCAAGAGAATGTTTTTATTAGCTGGCTGGTGACTACACTGGGAGATTGGGATCCCATTGTAGCCCAATGCCTGTCTCAGGGTGAGCTTTAAGCACAAAAACCATGTTCTGGGGTGACTTACTTCAGTTAACAAGAACAGTTAGCCAGAAGCGAAATTACAGAAGCCAAAAAGCAAAGTTAGAGAATTTAGAGCCATTCCCAGAGTCTACGGACTTAGATGGATTAGGTCTTTGTTTTGGCTGCCGGTTCTGTCTATGTGCTGAGTTTTACAGCATGAGTGGTACTTCCATCATGCAGTCAGCTGTGCTAAGGTCTGGGGCCTACTAAGGTCTTGAGGCCTGTTACAATCCCAAGCTAGGTAGGGAGTTTGCAGGTAGCTTGGGATACATGAAACCCTGTGTTAAGAAAATAGAAGGGCTGGAGTATAACTTTAATTTTTTCAATCCTTATTTTTAATGAAGGTTCTTAAATGCTTTAACCTCCCCTTTAGCCCACCACCCACCAGAGGTAGTGGAAAAGAAAGTATAGGGCTTGGGGCGGGAGAGGTGGATCTGTTTAGAATGGTTCTTTGGAGCAACTCTTGTCTGTGTTGTCTGGAAACCAGCAGTTCAGTTCACAGGTTAACAGTGGCAGCTAGATTCACTCACAAACACTTCATAGATACACCAGCAGTTCAATTCAGTAGAGTCTCAGCTTAGTAAACACGAATCAGCAGCAGGCCTCAACCTCAGAGAAGTCCTATCTGTGCCTCTCTCAGCAAAGCAAAGATCATCGAAGATGCAAGATCTACAATCACTGCACAGCTAGCTCTGTAAGCAAGCCTAGCTTAGCCTTCCTCACTGTCCATCCGAGTCTTTTCTATATTCCCTCTAAACACCATGTGTTCTCCATGTACCTTGCCTCAGCATGTGTGTCTGTCTCAGCTGACATCACTCTGCCAATCAGCTCGAGTTCAAGGAAGCGGCAAGAAACTGCAGCACACCGTCAGAAGTTTTCTGGTGTATTTCTCTCTATGGAGTCCCAACAAATGGAGCTCAACTACACAATGTAAGGCAGACCAATACATGTGTGTCGTTAGCAAAGAATCCTCCATCACGTGTCCTTCCACGTGCTTGCTTTGGCAGAACCTCCTGTCTCCTGTGTCTGCCTCAGCTAAAGGTTCCTTCATGAGTCTGCCTTAGCCTTTCACCTGGGTCCACTTCAGGAAAACTTTCCTCAACATGTTTGCAAAACACCATCCAATTGACTTTCCAAAAAACCCTTAAGTTTCCACTTCACTGGAGCAATGTCTCAGTGGTTAAGAGCACTGTTATTCTTACAGAGGATCCAGGTTCAATTCCCAGCATCTTTATGGTGTCTGTCTCACAACTGTCTGTAACTCCAGTTCTAGTAGATCTGACATCCTCATTTGACCTCCTGGACACCAAAAACGCACATGGACTGGACATATATCCATGCAGGCAAAAACACTCATACACATAAAAATAAATGAGTCTAAAATGTTTAGAAAGATTAATTAATGTTTAAAATTCAGGGGGAAAGGAATGTGTGAAGTAGTTTATTTCTCTTCCCTGAGTATTTGGGTAGAGAGGGGATGGAACTGAGTCTGGATATGGGTGTGTCTGCAAATGGAACCACGGGTTGGCCCAAGGGCTTTCTTTTCTTTTCTTTTTCCTTTCCTTTCCTTTCCTTTCCTTTCCTTTCCTTTCCTTTCCTTTCCTTTCCTTTCCTTTCCTTTCCTTTCCTTTTCCTTTCCTTTCCTTTCCTTTTCTTTTCTAATTAGTTTAACAGAGAGTCATTATATTTGTTAATGCAATTATGGAAAGTACTGGGTAGATGAGCACTGAGTTATACCCACATGTTTTTCTCATGCTAAATGAGGTCTTAACGGCTGCATCCCTGAAAGCCCACTCTAGCACAGGTGACAGAGATGAGGAAAGCTGGGAACCTGGAGCTACCTGGGGAACGCTCTGCTTATAGAGCTTGGAGAAGGGAAAGTCTAATGAGTTCCAGGGACTTCCTGAAGCTAGGGAGAGAGCTGTGCGTTTCTGAAATCTTAAGGAGGTTTGCTACTGGATGAAATAAATGTTTCACTCCCCAGTGGAACACCGAGTCTTTTTGTTTGTTTGGTTCGGTTTTTGAGGCAGGGTTTTCCTGTGTATCCTTGGCTGTCCTGGAACTCTCAAACCACAAAGAGTTGTCTGTTTCTGCCTCCCTTTAAAGGGCTGAACCACCTTTTATTTATTTATTTATATATTATTTATTTATTTATTTATTTATTGTGCATCGGTGTTTGCCTGAATGTATCTGTGTGAGGGTGTCAGATGCCCTAGAACTGGAGTTATAGACAGTTGTGAACTGCCTTGTGGGTGCTGGGAATTGAACTTGGGTCCTCTGGGAGAGCACCCCGTGCTCCTACCCCCTAAGCCATCTCTCCAGGCTAGAACACAGAGTCTTAAGGAGCTGTTTCATCGCAGAGGAAATTGCTATACGGTGGTGGCTGTAACCTTTCCGCGTGTCGGTGCTTCCTGACTCTCCGCAGGAATCATAAGCTGGATTTCAGGATAAGGGACTCCGTTCTCGTCCCGTGTCCCCTGATTTTTACTGTCTTTTACCACCCTTGCTCTGTACTAAAGGTGTGCTCTTGGTGGGAGGAAATGGGAGGGATAAACTATTATAAAGGATTTACCAATAAACTTGCTTAGGAAATATAAAGTTACCCAGAGGTGGAATTTAGCTAAGGAGCCTGACAAACTTTCCAAAGGAGAGACCCTGGTTTACAGTGGCCCATTCTATTCTCTGTCACTTACCAAAAACAGCATAATTCAGCCAGCCAGGCAGAGTGACCTCAGCGTTAACAATAATACCAGTTCACAGTAACTGGGACAATAGCTTTGCAATGTAAATCTCTCATTTGTCCAGAATTGGCCAACCTCACAGTTTCTGTCTGGGTGAAACATGTTTTACTGCTCCACAAGTGTGACTTGGCACTGGGACCTAAAGGAAATTTACAGGTGACAGTTTATGTGGAATGTTCTAGCTCAAAATTTATATAAGCTGCAAAGCCTTTCTGTGCAGGGCTGGCTTCTCCTTGGGTGTTAACCAGAACCAGATGACTGTGACTATAAAAGGGTTTCTCTCCTTTGTGTGACCCCGAGTCCTTAGAGTGAATTCTCACTGGGGAGGGTGGGGCTTAACCCGCCTCTCCATTCTTGAGAGCTGCCACTCAGGCAGGAGGGACACAGGAAGCAGATGAAACAAACACTCTCTAGCCCAGATACTGAACCTGGTAGAGTGCTAAGTGTGCTGGGTAGGTTTTTGTCAACTTGACAAGTACCTGCGAAGAAGGAGTCTCCATTGAGGAGTTGCCTCCCTCAGATCGGCAAGGGGGCATTCTTTTGATTGCTAATGGATGTGGGAGAGCCCAACCCACTGTGGGCAGTGCCATCCCTGAGCAGATGGACCTGGGCTATATATGAAAGATAGCTGAGCAAGCCAAGAGGAGCAAGCTCTACCACTGAGCCACACCCCAGCTCCTCACTGGGGGATTCTAGGCAGGAGCTCTACCACTGAGCCACACCCCAGCTCCTCACTGGGGGATTCTAGGCAGGGGCTCTACCACTGACCACACCCCAGCCCCTCACTGGGGGATTCTAGGCAGGGGCTCTACCACTGAGCCACGCCCCAGCCCCTCACTGGGGGATTCTAGGCAGGGGCTCTACCACTGAGCCACACCCCAGCCCCTCACTGGGGGATTCTAGGCAGGGGCTCTACCACTGAGCCACGCCCCAGCCCCTCACTGGGGATTCTAGGCAGGGGCTCTACCACTGAGCCACACCCCAGCCCCTCACTGGGGATCTAGGCAGGGCTCTACCACTGACCCACCCCGCCCTCACTGGGATCAGCAGGGCCTGCCACTGAGCCACCCAGCCCCTCACTGGGATTAGTAGGCTCTACCACTGAATCACACCCTACCCTCACTGGGATTCTAGGCAGGCTCTACCACTGAGCCACACCCGCCCTCACTGGGATCTAGCAGGGGCTCTACCATGAGCCAACCTAGCCTCACGGGATTCTAGCAGGGCTCTACCACTGAGCCACACCCAGACCCCACTGGGGATTCAGCAGGGCTCTACCATAGCCACATCCCACCCTCACGGGGATCTAGGCAGGCTCTACCACTGAACCCCCCCCCACCTGGGGATTCTAGGTGGGTTGCTCAGTTACAGTTATGCTTCCAGTCTTTTAAATTTTATATGAGAAAGAGACTCAATCCTTGTGGATACTGTGGTTGAATGGGTACCTAGAGAGAAATTTCGGGTTCTTGTGTCCTAAGAACAAAACATTGGACAGAGACAGATAGTGGTAGCAAGCAAAGTGAGGAGATTTATTAAGGATTATACTTCTCCAGAGGAAGCAAGCCGGAACAGCTCAAACAGACAACAATGTATGTCACACAGTGTGACAGCGTCTATGACAGGGACACTCCCTAACATGGAGCTTGCCATTTCCACTGGCTGGCTGGCTGGGCGGGCATCCTTCATTGTCTAAGACACTCAGCTTTTAAGCTTGGGTGCTGGCAATCCAATATGGCCATCTGCAGTATAAACTTCCTCCTTCTGCTGCACATGAGCCACGTCCAACTTCATGTAGCCCATGTCTCAGTGGCAGTGTTAACTGTCCACCCGGGCTGTGTGTTAATACTGAAACTTATAAACTGGGCATGGCTGTTTGTTTGTTTGGTGTTTCAAGACAGGCTTTTTCTGTTTAATTCTGGCTGTCCTGGAACTTGCTCTCAAAACAAGGCTGGCCTCAAATTCAGAGATCTGCTTGCCTCTACTTTGAGTGCTGGGATTAAACATGTGTGCCATCATACCTGGCTGAGACCCTGAATTTAAAAAAATTATTCGTATAGGTATAGGTATGTATAGGTATAGGTAGGTATAAGAATAGGTAAGTATAGGTGTAGTTATAAGTATAGGTAGGTATAGGTATGTATAGGTAGGTATAGGTAAAGGTAGGTATAGGTGTAGGTATAGATAAGTATAGGTACAGATATACATAGGTATAGGTATAGGTAGGTGTAGGTGTAGGTGTAGGTGTAGGTATAGGATCAAGCTGACCCTGAACTTACAGATTCACAGAGATCCTCCTGCCTCTACCTCCCCAGTGCTGGTATTAAAGGTGTGTGCCAGTACGCCCCACAATTCTTATGTTATTACTACTTTGAACTGAAGCTGTCATCTGAAGTTGGCGTGTCTCTTAGGAAAACCCAACCTTTGATATACTTTGTTTTGTTGAGGCAGGGTCTTATTTGTAGCCTAGGTTAACCTTGAACTTTATATTTATATAAAATATAACGTCTATCAGTCTATATAAATATATATATATATATATATATATATATATATATATATATATATAATTTTAATTTTATGTGCATTGTTGTTTTACCTGCATGCATGTCTATGTGTGGGTGTCTGATCCCCTGGAACAGGAGTCACAGACAGATGTGAGCTGCTATCTGGTGGTGGGAACTGAACCAGCCAGTGCTCTTAAACAACTTGAGCCATCTCTTCTCCTCCAGCCCCAGTCTTGACTTTTTGATCCTCCTGCCTCAGTCTCTCCAGTGCTAGGATCACAATTGACCATCATGTCCATCTCGAAGGGATTTTTTTTGTTTTGTTTTTTTCTTATTTTCTGGTATAAAGTATTGAAACCAGGACTTTGCATATGCTAGGTAAGTGGTCTATGTCCAGTCTACATCACCAGCCTCATAATATATTTTTAAGAAATCATTGAGAGCCATCATGCCTGCTGGTACTGCTCTTACTAGCTTCATAGAAGGTAGCACTGAGGGCTGGAGAGATGGCTCAGTGGTTAAGAGCACTGACTGCTCTTCCAGAGGACCTGAGTTCAATTCCCAGCAACCACATGGTGGCTTATATCCATCAGTAATGGGATTCGATGTCCTCTTCTGGTGTGTCTGAAGACAACGACAATGGGCTTATATACAGAAGATTACACTGAGCAAGGGCTTGGTCTCCTCACTGTGTAATATATGGCTGAGAGGTTGATGCACTAATCCTAGGAGTTCTTGGGTGCCAAGGACTATGGAAAAGACTCAGCCTACCTGCAGGTGGCGATCTTGGCGATCTGGGCCCATGCTTCTTCACTCACAAAGGCTATTCTGCAACCCTGCCAGCCCTGCTGTGTGCTTGCGTGCATCTGTCTGTTTGTCTGTCTGTCTCTGTTTCTTTGCAGAGCCTCATATAGTGTTCAGGTTAGTCTCAAAGATGAGCCTGAATTCCTAATCTTCATGCCTCCACTTCCCCAGGTGTTATGATTACAGACTGAGCCACCATAGTTGTTTTCTGCAGTGCTGGGGATGGATCCCAGGGCTTTGTGCATGCTAGGCAAGCAGTCTGCCAACCGAACCACATCCCTTCCCCAGCTTTACTCCTGATGGCTCCCATCATAGGAGACAGGGCACTTGGCTCTCAGGGAACACACAGTTGTTTGTCTGGAGATTTTACCCTGGAGCTGTGGGCTGTCTCTGAGCTCACAGAACATGTGGTTGTGTGGATGATCCCAATGAGTCTTGTCCACCCATTCCTGCCAACACTCACTCCCACTCCCTCTCTTTATCTAAATTATCCTCCTATTCTCCTCCCTATCTTCCTCCTATCCATGTTTTTTATGCAAAAGGTGTTGGCTTTTTCTTTCCTTCTTTCTTTTTCTTTTCTTTTCTTTTTTTTTTCTTTTTTCTTTTTTTTTTCTTTTTTCTTTTTTTTTTTTTGAGAAAGCATTTCTCTGTGTATCCCTGGCTGTCCTGGAACTTGCTCTATAGACCTGGCTGACCTCAAACTCAGAGGTCCTCCTACTTTTTTCCCCAAGTGCTGGGATTAAAGTTATATGCCACTATTGCCTGGCTAGATGCACAAATCTTAAACACAGAAGTTTGGCAGGATCAGTATTCACACAGAAGCATCAAAACCTCAGCCATGAGCCGGTGTGAGGCGAGGCATCAGTAGTAAAGTTGCCTGCTGCCAAGCCGAGTGACCCAAGTTTGTTCCCTATCTTAGTTCAATCTTCAGGACTTCTACAGTGGAAGTAGAGAGCCCAGCTCCCACAAGTCATCTTCTGAGCTCTATACTCAGACCACAGGATGCATAATCACCACACATACACACATACACATTTAAAAAATGTAACTTGAAATTTAAAAATGAAATCTCACTGTTCCCATTCACAAAATCAAAATTCAAGTGAGTTATTGACTTCTCCAACCTCACTTCCTCCATAACAGGAAGAAGTGAGGCAGCACAATAGCATAGCAAAGGAGAATCTCTGTAAGTTTGTAGCTCAGTGGTAGAGCCCCTGCCTAGAATCCCTCAGTGAGGGCTGGATGTGGCTCAGTGGTAGACCCCCTGCCTAGAATTCCCCAGTGAGGGGCTGGGTGTGGCTCAGTGGTAGAGCTTCTGCCTAGAATCCCCTGTGAGGGCTGGGGTGTGACTCAGTGGTAGACCCCTGCCTAGGATCCCCAGTGAGGGGCTGGGGTGTGCTCAGCGGTAGAGCCCCTGCCTAGGATCCCCCAGTGAGGGCTGGAGTGTGGCTCATTGGTAGAGCCCCTGCCTAGAATCCCCCAGTGAGGGACTGGGTGTGGCTCGGTGGTAGAGCCCCTGCCTAGAATCCCCCAAGAGGAACTGACAATATGGTTCAATGGTAGAACATTAGCCTGGTATGCAAGAGCCTCTTGGCTTGAACCCTGCACAAAGAACCAAAAAACAAAATCAAAACAAAACAAAACACACACACACACACACACACACACACACACACACACACACACACACACAGGCTTGTGTTGGTGGTGCATACTTTTAATCCCAGTGCTCAGAAGGCAGAGACAGGTGGATCTCTGTAAGTTCATTCAAACAGTGTAGTCTAGAAGCTGAGTTCTGACATCCAGGTTGTTTACAGAAAAACCCAGTCTCAAAATAACAAATCCTACCCTGCACGTGCACACACACACACACACACACACACACACACATACGTGCCTTTTTACTCAAACACACGTACATTGTCATTACAGATCAGTTTTTCTGTATCATGTATGAATTTCTGTCTGAAACAGTGATGGTCAAAGCTCATCTTGGTTTTTTTTGGTTTTGGTTGGGTTTTGCTATTTGTTTGGCTTGGTTTGCTGTGCTTTTCTGAGTCTGTTTTTCTTTACAATGTTGTCGTCAACCTGGCCAGAGACTAATGTGCTTCTGCCTCAGCTACCAGATTTACTTTTATTAATCCTTATACTCCTACATTGACTCAGCTCTCTCTGAGGAGCCACCGTGTCTTTAAGTGGTCAGGCTAATTAGAGGCCGTATCTGGGCATGTGCAAATCGGGCAGTAGTGGCAGGGTTCATCCCCAGCAATGGCAAAAGGAAGAAAAAGCCAAAATGGAAAACAAATGTGCTCATTGAGAAGCTGGTGTAGCAGTGACTCCTATAATGCCAGCGTTTGGGAGGCTGAGGCAAGAGATTGCCCTGAGTTCAAGGCCAGCCTGGGCAAGTACCTTATCAGCCATGGTGACTGAATAACATCTTGCCTCAAAGAAACAAAACCAAATAACAATAACTCCTAAAAGCCTCCTTCCAGGTGTTCCCTCCTTATATCTCCACCCCCTTCCCATAGCTCAGGGGACTAAGCCTTTAACCTTCTGGCTTTGGAGGACAATACCAGACTCAAATCTTGGCAACACCACAGCCCAGTTTTGGTTAATAAATACGCCGAGCATGGGCTGTACTTGCATCACGTAGGAGATTTAGGGGATGCCCAGCCATGGTGAAAGACGTACCCGGCCACATGGAAGAACAAGTAGTGTGTAATGCCGCTTCCTGGATAAAAGCCAGCCTGAGGAATTGACTCTGAAAGCACCATCCATGCCAGACACTCAAATCCCCAGGCTCAGTGTCCCGTCTCCAAGAGACCCCCCTCCTCCCCACCTAGCCATAGTGAGGCAGCACCCTGTACCTATAGCTCTAATCTGTAACTGTATTTCAAGCTCCAGAGTTTCATGGGGTGTGTGTGGTGAAGAGAGAGAGAGAGAGAGAGTCCAGCCCACGTTCTAACACAGGGTTTAGTGTGTGCTCTCACTCTTTGCCCTTGAATCTTCAACTTAGTCATATTACCCCACCTGTGAGACTGTCTTTAAAATATAAAGAGGATTAGACATTGAATTTTATCACCACATCTTGTCGTGAGTTTTAGGACAGTGTGGTTATAAAAAACTCTAACAAAAAGGATAGTTTTAATTTTTTTTTTTTGCTTAAAAATAAATAGTGGCAAAATTCACTTAAGATTCAATACTAGCCATGTGTGTGTGTTGTGTGTGTGTGTGTGTTGCGCGCGCACGCAGAGAGAGAGAGAGAGAGAGAGAGAGAGAAGAGAGAGAAAGAGAGAAGAGAGAAGAGAGAGAGGGAAGGGGGAGGAAGAGAGAGATGATTTTATGTGTTCATGTGTGTGTGTGTGGACATGTTTTCATATATGTGCATGTAGAGCCCAGAGCTGATGCCAAGGGTCTTCCTCAAGCAGATTCACTGTTTTTTAAGACAAGGTCTCACATGAACCTGGGCCTCATGATTCAGATAGTCTGACTGGCCAGTGAGTTCCAGGATTCAACTTGTCTCTGCCTTCTCAGGGCTAGGACTATAGATGTATGCTATCATGCCCAGCTATGAGGAGTGGTTTGGGGCATTGAGCTCTGGTTTCCTGTGTTTGCAATGCAACACTTTAACCAAAAGAGCTGCTTACCTGGCCTGGCCACCAGTTTCTAAAAGAATTCTTGGCTTCTACTTCATCTGAAAACTCAGAACAATGTGTAAATTCCAAAGCAGTTAATTTTCATCTTAACCCAAGACTTTTAAAGTTAACTCATTTGTTATAGTTTACAAAGAAATTTGGTTTCATTAGAAATTTTTTCAAACAGAATTTGGCCGGTGTAGTAGGTTAAAAAAAAAACAAAAAACAAAAGACAAAAAAAAAACCCCACATGCCTTTAACCCTAGCACTCAAGAGGCAGAAGCAGGTGAGTTCAAAGCTGGTCTGGTCTGTAATAGCAAGTTGCTGCAAGAGCAAGTTCCAGGCCAGCCAGGGATAGTAGAGAAGCCCTGTCTGAGAAAAACAAACACAATTTGTCTTGTTTTTCTTCCTGCCCATCTTCCCACTCCATTGTCCTCCCTTTTCCCCACATTCCTGTTGTCTATACCCTTCTCCCCATCCCCTGAAACCCAACACTAACCAATTTGAAAAGCAGAATTTTTTAAAATTTGCCTTTTAAGGTGTTGGAAATGTCCAACAGCACGCTTCATGGTGATTAGTGTTGAATGGATCGGATATGGTGGTCAGAACACACGGATGAGTAAGAGCTGCAAATGAAGCGCAGATGTTGGATGTCAAATGTTTGAAGTGCTTATTATATTTTAAGCTATCTAAGCCAATAAAATTTAAACTCAAGTTTGTAAGTGATTTTGAAGGCAGGAGAACTCATGCGCTTACGGACATTGTCCATCAGCATAGGGGGGAAAGTAACATCAAAACACCGGTGAGCACAGAAACATGATGTGCACACCGAATGTCGCAAAACTGGACCTTAACACTTACAGCTGACTACAGTCTGCATCTCCCGTACCTCGAGGCTGCTGCAAGAGAATCAAACTCATATCATCTCGGCTACACAAAACTTCCAGGCAAGACTGAGCTGCACGTTATGTCCTATCTCAAATAAAAAAATAAAATAAAAATTATAACTTCCATAAACTAGAAAGATAATATAGAAGTATTTCTAGCATTACATAACGCTATTACTAAAAGGTCTCCTCAAAACAATAAAATAACTGACCAACATGTAGCAGTGTTCAGACTAACACAAATGTAGGCTTGGAGGTGAGGGATAGTTCAGTGGTAGAGCACTTGCCATGTGCTGAGCCCTGGTTTCTTCCCAAAAACCAAATAAAAGAAGACAAAGCTATAGAAAGGGTGTTCCTTACTTAGAGCAGTTGAAGAAGCACTAAGTAGCCAGGCACAGTGGTAATGTGTCACAGTTCCAATTGGAAAGCTAACCAATGGCAGTAAGGAGCCAAGAAATGTTACACATCACACAAGAGATTTTGGGGGAAGGAAAAACCGAGGAAGGCGGACATCTCTGCTCAGTGAGAAGGAAGCAGCAGAGAACTGAGCAAAACGGGGTTTAATATAAGTTTTTTGGGGAGTGCTTGGGGTGAAGTGCTCCAAAGGGAGTCTGGACTGGAAAGAGTATGTGACCTGATCTTGGGGCAAGCTCAGAATTGGTGGGGTCTTTTTCCTTGGGTGGGACCTGACTACTCTCCCACCTGGGTTCAAGGTAGACTAGGAAAGACTCCTTGGGCCCCAAACCCCAAAGGGCCTTGCACTTGCTGGGCAAGACCCTCTACCACTGAGGCTAAATCCCCAACCCCTGAAAGGGCTCTTCAGCCAGCTGTGAGAGTAGTCTAAGGCTGGAGCCTGGTACCTGAAGTCCCACAGGCGGGGTTTAAACAAGGGCAATCTCTGTGTTCAAACTGAGTTGGCGTGAATAGTCAACAGTATAATCCCAGCACTTGGGAGGCTGAAGCAGGAGGAATGATAATTTGAATCCAGTCTGGATACACAGCATTTTTGAGACCCTGTCTCAAAAAATGTGGAAAACAAAACAAACAAACAAACAAAAAAAAAAAACACCTGCATTTAGTCAAAAAGTCCAGTACAGTTGCCCAGTTGCTTCTCAACCTTCAGTATGCAGGAGAATCACCCACAGCTCTGGACCAAAGACTTAAATAGTGAGTAGAAACCTCTGTATTCCCAGAAAGTTCCTGAAGTATGTACGAGTTGACCCGAACCATACTTCAATAGCCCTGGATACTGTTAATCTTCACCTGTGTCTGCTGTTCACATGATCTTGCCCACCATTCCAGTTAATGAGACCTGGAACTGGCCCCCAGCCAGGTCAGACCCCCATTCTCTCAATGTATACCTCCAACCAGCAACCCACCCTGTCTCTTCCCATGTAACAGCAGGACTATTATCTAAGGAAGGCTTAGAGCAATGGTGTTGTCTTGAACTTCCAGTGGTGAGTGTGTGTGTGTGTGTGTTCTGTCCCTGAACACACGGTGTGCAACCATGCTCTCAAGTGTGGAGCCAAACTCAAGAGTCTACACTGACAATTGTCCAGCAAAGAAATAGACGGGGAGGTCTGCTTGATTTGTACTTCTCTTCTGTATGACTCCAACTAGAATGCAGTCCTCCTTGCCTGTGAGGCTTTGTTCTCTTTACAGCCATGTCTCAAAGAACAGAACCAGACACTTCCTGTGTCTCAGAAATGGTTTGTGGGATGCCAAGGCCTGGTGCTTGAACATTAGGTTGATGCTACAGCGCTGCTGTCAACAGGATGGGTGCCTTGTGCTGTGTCTCTCACAAGATGAGCAACTGTGGCCACAGGCAGGATTGGGGCGGGGAGTCTTCCTTGCTCCTTACCACAGGTGCCTTAATGCCACTTCCAACTCTGATCTAGCCATAGGATTCAACAGAGTCCAAACCAGAACGCCCTCATGCAAGGCCAAGGAAGGACATGAAATCAGAGCAGGCAGACACAGCAGAGGGCTGACCAACAAACCCAGAGGCCCCCAAACCCACCAAGGGAATGTGATGAGTTGTCAACCAGAGAACTCGGAAGCAAATATCAAAGCCAGGGAGCACAGCCAGGAATCCCAGATCAGAGAGATGAAGAAAAGAGCAAGTGGGCAGACCACAGTTGGGAGTTTTCTAGTTCCCGGCACCTGGCTCTCCCAGGGCGAGCGCTCCACTTCACATCCAGCATCAGGCAAACCCTGAACCTTCATGACCTGCCTGGCCGGCATCCATGAGTGCTGCTGTGGAACCAGATCAGGGGGAGGAGGAAGGTTTCAGCTCCCTCACCAGTGTGTTAGCTACTGATGCCTGGGTCTCCATCTCTTCACCCATGAAAGATTTTAATGTACTTTAATGCAGCTGGGGACTTTCAAACAAGGAAGTGTATCTGGAAGTAGGCTTTGTAACTGAAGAGTACCTCCAAGTCGGGAAGAGCCAGGTGTGGTGGCAGCACTCAGGAAGATGCTGAGGGCCAGCTCTCCTGGGCGACCCAAGACCTTGCTTTAAATGAGCAAGCATTACTGTATTGTTTAAACATGTTTCTCTATGCCTTGATGTATTCTTTCACATTTGTTATTAGATTAGAATTATTGGTTTCTAATTTTAAAAAATAACCCAAAATATAAATGATTAAAGTAATACTTTTCTTTATCATATAAAATCTATCCATAGTTTTGGGATAAGACTATGGTATCAAGGATCCCAATCTTTTATCATTTGCTTTAAACCATGGGGAGCTTCCATTCCTAAGATTGTCT